>WOGP01007977.1:0-11451 GCA_015342065.1 Leptinotarsa undecemlineata
CACATGATTATGACTTACGGCATAACCATGAGAACCCCCTTTCAATCCTCCGCTATTACAGTTGCATTGTATTCAACGGCAGCGCGTTTTGGGTCTCCACCCTACCACTAATACGTCACAATCGTATTGAAAGGACATTCAGGAGACCGTCTGGTGCATTATAATCACCATTTAAAAATAAAACTTGAAAAACTTTCCGAAATGAGTGTTACTGTTAAGACTTTGAAATTTGTGTCTGAAGATGACCTTGAGAAAAGATTGCATACATGAAATTACCTACTAGAAAAAAACAACCCTGCGCGTCACCACCCTGCGCGTCACCATCGACATCAAGGCTAGAGCGACGCGTTACGTCACAGCCTTCACCGCATCGAGAGAGGTGAGGACACATCGATGAATACGCATTACTCAGCCATACGTCGTGGAGTAAACATCTCGTTCTACTACCGTTGAACGGTTGCTGCTGGGGAAGAGCGATGCGTTACGTCACAGCCTTCACCGCATAGAGAGAGGCGAGAGCACACCGATGAATACGCATTACTCAGTCACACGCCGTTGAGTGAACATCTCGTTCTCATTACTCTCATTACGAATGAAGAAGAAATTCAAAAAATTGCAAACCAAGTGAATCAGATTGAATTAAGAAATAAGGAAAATGCAGTAATTGTATCAGGCATTTAATAGTGCCATAAAAATCAAATTCTCTCACTGGGAAATCTATAATATACACAGAATTGGCAATCTCAAAAAAACACATACATCTCCTCGGACAGTGTTTGTTACTATTTTGTTCCTATTCAAAAAGAGTGAAGTATTTAAGGCAAGAACGAATTGAAAGGGTTCATCAATTTTTATGAATGAAATTTTATTTGATGGGGCATACAAACTTTTGGAAGGTGCTAAAGCAAAATATAGACTTCATTCGACATGTTCCATGAATGGCTGAATTTTTGAGAAGTATGACAACCCTGTCAGGCTAATTCAATATACAAATAAAAAAAACCTTCAACAATTATTTTTGCACGGATATACTTTGTTTTGTTTTTCTTTTTGAGTTTCTTTATAAATAGAAGTTAATTTCGTTTTCTTCAATTTCAGGGTGTAACTAAATAAGTGTGAAACATTTAAGAAGGTTATTCCTCAACAAAAAAATATAGGGTCTCTCATATAAAGAAATTTCATTGGAGCATCCCTTGTTAAGATACAGCTCCTTAAAAGGGATACATAAAATTTGTATAACAATTTATTTTACAAGCACTGAAAAAGTAACAATTTTGAAATCAACCTGACGTTTTGTACTACCAAAAAGACACTTAGCCAAAAATTTATTTGGTTTACCCCATGGTTGTAATGGGTTGAAAACGCAACCCCTAATTATTTCTTTACCATTTAAAAATTTATTTCCGATAGCCTGTTTCGTTGGGGTTTTTGCCCAAAATAAACCAGATCGCAGCAAAAAATTATTTTACGAAAAACTAGAGATACATTGCCATAAATGCGAAAATACGAAACTAATCTATCTATTAGTTCGCTATTAGCGATAATGACAATTAAATTGGTATAATGCTGTCAGTTTGTGAATTTTTGAAAGTGAATCAATACTGATTGTGTGTTGTTGTTCTGTTCTTAGTTTGTAACTGTAATATACTGAACTCAATAATTTAATGTAACTCAGAATATTACCAACTAATATTAATATAAATATTCGTTCTAAAAAAATAAAACAAGATGTTTCACTTTTCATATTCTATTTCGAACTGTATTTCGAAAAAGTAGTTTAACATTCCCGTAAAAACAATATACCAGCGCTTGATGTACATACAGAGTGTATCTATAATGAATATCTTACATCTCCTCCCTTAAAAAAAATAAAAAGTTGTATTTCATCATTATTAAAAAAAAATTATTGATAAGTTAATCTATCTGGAGGTTTAATTAATCGTCTTGGTCTACTGCTAACTAAATTGTCACTATTTAAAGAAACAGTTGGTTGTCCGTCATTTGAACCATGTTCCTCATTTTTAATATTTTCTGTTATTGAAGACGAAAGAAAATGAAATTTTTTTATTTGGTTTAAATGACGTCTCCACTGTACATTACCTAAATCTGGCACTCGTACTACATATATTGTTTTGCCAATTTTCTTTACAATTTCCGCTTTTATCCACTCTCTCGAGTTTTGTTTTCGGTAATCCCGCACTGTCACTTCTTCCCCGGGTTCGAACACAAAAAATCTCTTACCATTATGATACATTTTTTGATTATGTTGTGCCACTGACACTCGATTTCTTATCTCTGTTTGATCTTTCGGTAACAAGATATCAAAACGAGTTCGCAAATCACGACCTAATAACATTTTCGCCGGACTCTCTTGGGTAGTGCAATGCGAAGTTGTTCGGTAATCGAATAAAAAATTGTTCAATGCCAAGTTAATGCAAATATTCCTATTTTTGCCGAAAGCATTTCTCAGTGCATTTTTCACTGTTTTGACGGCATTTTCCGCCGCTCCGTTAGAGGAAGGGTGGAAAGGAGGACTCGTGGTATGCGTAATTTGATTTTTCGACAGAAAATTTTTAAATTCTACCGAACAAAAAGTAGTACCATTATCAGTTACTATTTGGTTAGGAAGTCCAAAACGGGCAAAACAAGATCTTAATATTTCAATTGTCAATTCCGAAGTAATCGAAGTCATAGGAAAAACTTCGATCCATTTACTAAAAGCATCTAAAATGATTAAGAATTGTTTACCAAGAAAAGGTCCCATAAAATCTAGGTGGATCCTAGACCAAGGTTTGTTAGGAAATGGCCAATGGTGTAATTTTGCTTTATCGGGAGATTTTTTATTTATTAAGCAACTTTCGCAAGATTTACAAATTTCTTCAATTTTGTGATCCAGGCCAGGCCACCAAAAATATGAACGAGCGAGGCTCTTCATTTTAATGATGCCCATATGGGATAAATGAAGACTTCTTAAAACATCTGCCTGTAAAATTGCTGGAATGATTACACGATTATTCCACAACAAACAATTTGATTCAATGCTTAAGTCGTTTCGAATTTTGTAATAACTTCGAAAACGTTCATCTGAATTTTGCCAAATCCCACCTTCTCTGATTTTTTTAATAACTAAAGATAAAATTTCATCCTTGGCCGTGGCTTCTGAAACTATCTTAAAGTCAATTGGAAAATGTTCATTCCCCAAAAAATATGTCACGTAATTTAACTCTACCTCCTCAACAGAGGATTCTTCTATGCTTTGAGGAAGTCTTGATAAAACATCCGCCTTGTTTTCCTCGGACTGAACTACTTCTATATTATATTGATAAGCCGATAATAAAAGTGCCCACCTGCGCAGTCTATTGGCTGCAAACTGGGGTATACTTTTATTTGGATGTAAAATATATGACAATGGCTTGTTGTCTATAACTAAGGTAAAAAATCTTCCCCATAGGAAATTATGGAATTTACATAATCCAAAAATTATCGCTAATGCTTCTTTTTCTAAGGTACAATATTTTTTTCCCTTTCTAATAATGTTCTTGAAGCATACGCGATGACTTTTTCAACACCATCAGACATTACATGTGTTATCAATGCTCCCACCCCATAGTCACTTGCATCCGTAATAAGGCGCAAGGGTAGTTCCTGTTGATAATGTACCAAAACTGGTGCCGAAGACAAAATATTTTTTACTTTTATGAATGCAGATTCACAGTCCTCTGACCACTCCCATTTTGTTCTTTCTTTTAAGAGATTATATAATGGATGCAACAATGTTGACAAACTTCTGACAAACTTGCCATAATAGTTTATCAAACCTAAGAAAGATCTTAATGTGGTTAGGTCGGTAGGCCTAGGCGCATTCTGAATAGCAAAAATTTTTGTTTCCGATGTATGTAAACCTTCTTGATCAATATCATAGCCCAAATAGGTAATTTTTGGTTTAAAAAACTGACATTTGCCTAAAGCAAGTTTTAATCCTGCTTCTTGGAGTCTGGATAATACTAATTCTAAATGAAATAAATGTTCATGTCTGTCTTTTCCAGTAACTAAAATATCGTCCAAAAAACAAACTACACCACTAAGACCTTGCAGAAGTGTTTCTAGAATTTTCTGGAATTTTGCCGGAAGACTCGCTATTCCAAAAGGAGCACGGTTGTACCGGAACAATCCTTTATGAGTAGAAATTGTCATGATTTCCCTGGATTTTTCATCCAAACTAACTTGTTGGTATGCATTAGAGAGATCAAGTTTAGTGAAATGCACACCACCTTGTAACTGAACAAATAAATCGTCTATTTTGGGTAACGGGTAAGAATCGACCTCAATAAACGGATTAACAGTGACTTTAAAGTCTCCACAGAGACGCACAGAACCGTCTTTTTTCAAAACAGGAACAATGGGTGTTCCCCATTCCGAAAAATCAATCGGTTGTATAACACCCAAGCTCAATAAGCGTTCTAGTTCTTTCTCCACTTTTTCTCGCATTGCAAATGGCAATGGTCGTGCTCTGAAAAATTTAGGAGGTGTAGATTCCGATTTCAATCTGATTGAAATTCTGCCTTTTTTAAAATTACCCAGTCCCGGTGAAAATAAATTATTATATTTATTCAATAAAAAATTTAAATCTTTGGGGAGGTCTACTCCTTCTAAATTATAAACTGATAGATCAAACAGATTAAAGAAATCGCGCCCCAGTAAGGGTGGACCCCCATTTTTTATTATGAAAAAATTTAAAGTGGCAAATTTTTCCTTATATGTAATATTACATGTTATGAAACCTAAAGGAAATATTTTTTGACCATTATACAGACTAAATACTTTTTCTGTATTTTGAATGGATTTGCCAATGAAATTTTGTTGATAAAATGTTTCAGATATTACGCTATAACTAGCACCTGTATCTAAATTAAAAGTAAATTTTTTATTATCTATGAATAAATCAACCAGTACTGGATCAGTTTTACCATCGACATTAAATAAAGAAAATTCTTCTGATTCTAAAAAATTATTCCCGGCCGATGATTTGTTCAAAGATTTTTTATTTGGACACAATGGGGCTAGATGGCCCTTTTTATTGCAATAATGGCAATAGCAATCTCTAAAAAAACACTTATCTGATACATGATTTCGACGGCCGCAAACAGTACATTTGGGAAGTTTACTCCCTCCTGCTGCTTGAACTTTTTTTCTTCCTCCGCTGGAACTGTTGACCTCACCTGTTTGTGGACCAGCTGACTTAGACGTGGAAGGGCGAGCATGCGCGGAATTTTTCGTTGCCTTGAAATAAATTTCCGGTTCCTTCTTCACAGCACTAAAGCAAGATGGCTTACTAGCACTTTTTGAACAAGCAATTTCCACTACCGATGAAAATGACACCGTAGCTTTTTCTTCAAACAACCTATCTTTCACATGTCCGTTTTCGTAACCTATTACAAAACGGTTCACTAACGCGTTTTCAATTTCCACAGCACCTCCGAACTCACATTTGGACACTAAACTTCGCAAACGGGCTGCCCATTCTCTTGGAGTTTCGTTTGTAATTTTCCTTGACTCGAAAAATTTTTCTCGAAAAGAAAACACCGATGCTACTGACTGAAAATGTCCATCCATCATTTTTAATATTTCCGCATAGGACTTTTTTTCGGGCTCCGAAGGAATGCACATATCATACAATAACTTATAAGCCTCTTCATTTAAAAGACTCAAAAGTATGGCACGTTTACGATCCTCTTCAATGATCGAATTTGCCGTAAAATAGTTTTGCAAACGTTTTTTATAAATCGACCAGTCCGACACTGAAGGTAAAAACTCCTGAATGTGACCGGTATACTGCATTATTTTATCTGCCATATCACCGACAGAATTCACCACTAATTTCCTCGTCGCCACTGTAATATACTGGACTCAATAATTTGATGTAACTCAGAATATTAACAACTTATATTAATATAAATATTCGTTCATCATCATATGGTGTAGCCAAGTGTAAGGATTGGCAACACTTGGTTACATATGTGTCATATATGTGTATTTTATGTGACTTGTCCAGACACCATAGTGTACTTGTAATTAAAAAAAAAATAAAAAATGGGTATTATGTAAGACTGTTTACTGAAAATAATATAAAAAGTAAAATGTCACTTCAAAAGCAATATTTCATATCACTCAAAATGGCAGACTAGTTCTTTTTATGCCCCTCCCCCCATGATATGGAGATCAATTGAAAGGGTTCAAAATAGCAGAAAATAAGAAAGCCGCCATAAAAGTTGTAAAGAGTTATATATGTAACTCGACAAAGGTTGGGAAAAAATGATGTAGGAATCGACCGTAAAGCAATGATGCATTAAATGCTTTCATTTTCATGCTCTAAAAATAATTAAATAAAACTTCAAACTGAATCAAACACGTACGCAATATTTGCCTATGTAGTAAAACAAGAATACAATAAGTAAGTCAAATTTGATATTTAAATATTTCTGGCAAACCTTGTATGTTTTTTATTTAAAATAAGGGAACTTCGTGACAAGCTTTCATGTCATATAAATTGTGTGATGTAATAAATGATGGTTTATTTCATTAGTTCTGACTTCCATTGTACAATATGATATAAATTGAACTGAAATACCTGAAGGAATCTGTAAAAGATTTTAAAAGTTAAAAAAGATTAGCTGAAAATATAACAATTATATCAAGCAAAAAAAAACTGATATCACAATGATATAAAATACAAGCAACAACCAAAAAATAAAAAAAATTTAACTACTAATACTTCATAGTTTATTACAATGAAATAAAATACAAGGAACAAAAAAAAAGAAAACAATTGAACTATTAATAGTTCATAGTTAATAGTAGTTTCGATTTTTTGGTTATTACTTCTATTTTATTTCATTGTAATTTAAGTTTTTTTGATTATTAATATTGTTATCTTTTCAGCTCATCTTTTTCAATTTTTTAAACTTTTTTATTTTTTACAGATCCTTTCAGGGATTTCAAATCAATTTATATTATATCAGACAATGGAAGTCCAATTTGATGAAATACACTTCACTATTGTTTTTATTCTATAAACAGTACAAATTTTAGTGAATGAAAATATTGAGAAGAATATTTTCTTTTGCTTGACAATACTCAGCAAGATTATCATATTAATTTGAAATGAAACTAATATGGGCCCGACTTAATCCACTTACATTAATGAGAGGGAACTTAATCCTACCGACCTTTTGAAGATCCTAATGATCCATGAGTGAGTGATTAAAGACAATTAAGTTTCAATACATGGTGTCCTTAATAATTATTAAGGACACCCTAATTATAATTAAGGAAAGTCAGTGTAGACGAGGTCAGTGACATAAATAACAGAAATAGTTCTTGCAGAAACATTAATTCTAAACAATTTCATCTACAATTTCAAAGGAAACAATTTACAGGAAGACGTTAACTATTTATTCAGTTTATTATCCAGAAAAAAACAAAATTAATATGTTTTGAGTATTTTATATTATTATATATTTTCTTTTATAGTATAGAATATGTATGAACATGAATACATTCACGAATAAAACATTCGACCAATACATATAGTAGTTGTATATATTCTTAGAAAAATATCTTTCATATGGGAGCCAATGTTTCCCTCTGCTTTTCTGGGTTTTTAACCCCATAACAAATAATCAAAGATGAATCAATATAGAATCTGCTGGATTTTAATAAAGGGCACACTGAAAAGTTCACTCTGTATAGTTATATAAATCACTGAATAGTCCAATTACTCAATAAATTGTTGCTTTCATAAATATTGTCGACAAATAAATAATCAATGGAAAATATATCTACTGAGCATACTTTAGGTAGTTAACATTTCAGATAGAAATCCCTTTTCGATTATATGATTAGCTATTTATCGGCATTATAGGACTGATAAACGTTTAACGAACGTTTTACTGAACCCGTTTGACAGTATCAGTGATTTGCTAATTAAACGATTTAAAAATTACGTGATTGATCTCTGTTGACCAAATGACGTCAGAGTACTCCCTTGTATAGTCGAAGTAAACGATATTGTGCACTCTGAAGTTGGCGGCATTTTCAAAGGCCCAAAAAATCAATACATAGAAATAAACCGGCAGGGAACTAGTAGACGTGTTTCATGATTGGCTGTCAAATTAAATTTGAAGTCATGCTATAATGGCGAACAGAAATCGGGAAATGCGGCGATGGTTATCGCCGTCGCGTTCAGTTCAGGAACTGATCGCGATTTGAGTGTTGAAATTCGATATTGGTGCAGTTATAGATAATTACTTGAAATTTTTGTTATCTGTTGAAAATGTGGCGTCCTTGAAAAAGTACTAATAATAATCAGTGTGATAACAACGCAGACTTTTCCCAGTGTAGTCAAGGCCGTAGCCAGAAAATAATTTAGGGGGGTTTTGGTTTAGTGGAACAGTAGAAAAATATGAAATATACAAATAAACGAAAGAAAAAAATTGTGTTACTTGATCATATATATTTATTAGATTTTTTATTTTGATTATTTAGGGAAGAGGAAGTGACGATGTATCTCTGTAGTTGTTCATAAAATAATTTTTTTGCTGCGAACTGGTTTATTTTAGGCAAAAAACCCAAGAGACTTTTTTATTTAGAATGAAACAGGCTATCGGAAATACCTTTTTAAATAATAAGACAGAAAGTTACATTGGAAATAAATTTTAGAGGTTGCGTTTTCCACCCCTTACAACCATGGGGTAAACCAAATAAATTACTGGCTAAGTGTCTTTTTGGTAGTACAAAACGTCAGGTTAATTTCAATATTGTAACTTTTTCAGTGCTTGTGAAAAAAATGTTTATAAAAATTTTATGTATCCCCTTCAATGAAGTTTCTTTATATGAAAGATCCTATCTTTTTTTCGATGAGGAATCACCTCCTTAAATGTTTCACACACAGTTACACCCTGTATATAATGATGTGGGTTTCTTAATATATTATTTCATTTATATATACAGGGAGTTCCAAATTAAGTCGGTACCATTGTCAACTCCGTTATTAATTATGCTACGAATTCGGTTAAATGGGAAAACTAGTAGCATTTTTAATGGCCTTTTCGATGCCGAAAACAAAAAAAAATTGAGAGTTTCTTCTCAAAATATTTCATAAAATGATATTTTTTAATGGAACACCCCATATTTTATCATGTATTTCGATTCGTAATTAACATTCTCAACAACAAAACCCATATCACCTTTCTTTCTAAAGTTGAAAATGAGCGACTTGTGTGGAAATACTTATTTCTTTCACTAGTACAAAAAATGTATTTGTTTTGGCGAATAAAGAGCTATAAAATATCGAGTAAATATTCAAAAAACACCGCCTTCTTGTTGAACACATATTTGGGCCCTTCTCTTAACACTACGTGTTGCTTTCAACACATTTCGGCCTTCAATTCTAATAATTATAATTTAAATATAATTTTTCATTTCATCTACATCATTCTGATTTATTTTGAACACCTCATTTTTCAGAAATTCCCAGAAATAAAAATCTAGAGGTGTCGTGTCTGGTTAACGAGGGGGCCATTTAACAGGACCATTTGTAGCAATCCATCTGTTTCCAAAACAGTCTCGCAACATTTTTTTCACGCCACTGAAAGTATATGCTGGTGCTCCATCCTGTTGAAAATAGAACATCTGACGAGCCTCCAGATCAAGATCATCGAAAAACTCTTCCAACACTTTTGTTAATAGACTAATGTATCGAGGTCCGTTCATAAACCCATAGTAGAAAAATGGACCGATAATTCTGCCTCTAAATAGACCACACTAAACATTAATACTAAATCGTCTTTGTGGATTGTGGGGATGGACTAGAAATGGATTGTCTACTCCCAAAATGAAAATTCATTCTATTATACATCCTACAATTTGAAAAATTATCCCTATCGCTTGATATAATATTTCTGTAGAAGTTCAGATCTTGTCTGACACTGACAAAACCCCAATCATCACTCAGTGTCACCAGGTTATAGTGTTTGCACTGGTCTTAACTTATAAGGGGAAATCTCATCTTTCTTCAGAATTCATTGAATAAGAGACGGTGGAAAAGATATTTCTCTAGATGAATATCTGATGGAGCTATTTGGATTTACCCCAAAGTAGGCTAAAACGTCAATTTCTGTATCTTCAGATATTACAAAACGTTTTTTGTGTCTTCTCTTCTCAAAAACTTTTTCATTGTTCGTGAATTGATGATGAAGCACAGCAGAAAAACGCCGATTAGGTAATTCACGATTGCAGAACGAATTGCTGTAGAGTGCTCTTACGCCATTTTTCTGTCAAACCAAGTAGGATTCCAACATATCACATTTTTCTCGATGGGTAAACGGCATTTCGAAAAATATTCGAACAGTAGTTGAAAGTGTCAATAATTTATGACATATTCATGATATACTTGAGAATATTTGACAAATAGTATTTCAACAAAGTTTCAAGGCAACTTGATTGTTCGTAATAATTCTGTTTTATCGAATTAGACACATTTTTTTCCAACCGCATCAATATGACACTCCAGTATTTTCGATTCTGTACAAAAACGGCTTCAATATTATCATTATAGCACCATATTTTGATTCACAAAAAATTGAATGAAACTGGATGAAGATTCAGATAGACAATGTACCCTCAACGATGTAATGATAGCTGTAAATGAAATGAAGAATAAATTGTTTGAAATGGATAAAAACTACTCTGATTTAATGACCAAATACAAAGAACAAATCGATGTCAATAAAGGACTACAAAACAAAATAAGAGACCTGAAAAAACAACTAAACCATCAGATTGATGTCAGGGAACAGAAGGAACTTGATAACAACATTATTATCAAGGGAGTCCCGGGATCAGAAAGTGTAGAAAACCTAATGGAGATCGTGGGTAGTATACAGACGGAAAATAAAAATATTTGGGTATATAAAATTAGGAAAGGATCTAAATATCCAGCACCAATGAAGGTCTGTTTGAAGGAATAAAACGAGTCAATTAAATTAGTTACAGATGATAGAACTATCACTGACCCTCAAAAGGTGGAAATATTTTCAACAGGTATTTTACTAGCATAGGTCAATCAATTATTTCCAATATAGATATTAATATTGAAAGTGTAGATTTTAATATAGAAAGTGTAGATTTTGAGGAACTATCGTGTGGCAACTCAGTATTCCTGAGGGAAACCAATGCTAAAGAGGTATCTGAAGTTATAGCTGCACTCAATACAAACTGCATCAGGGCCGTTAAAGACATAATATTAATTGAAAAAATGTTATTTCCATACTCGTTAATTAGATAAACGATATTTTCAAAGCGGGGATATTTCCTGAGATACTGAAGACTGGAAAAGTAATACCAATATTTAAGGGCGGTGACAACAAAAACTTAGAAAATTATAGACCTATA
>WOGP01007978.1:0-11450 GCA_015342065.1 Leptinotarsa undecemlineata
AAGAATGCTAACAAATTGCACTTACATGGAAAACACTGCCATCCTCACTGGTATACATATATATGTTTCATCTTAAGACACTTGTCCCAAGGCTCATTTTAGTTTTTCATTTACCATTGTAACTGATTAACGGAAAAACAGATTAAAATAAAAAACAGATTTAAATCAATATACTAATCTTTTGAATGAAAAAGACGTTATGAAATTGAACTTTGGTACTTCACGTTCTGGGTAATTTCATTTCTTCGAATTTTTTCTCTTTCTCTACCCATTACTCATGAAATTGCTTCGCATAGATATTTGGGTATGCCGTTGTTGCCATATATTGAATTATTTCATATTGAAAATAACTAAAAACTGTTGAAAAAGTGAATCTTTCCAAGTTATTCCTGAAAATGCATTCAATTATTATATATCAAGAAAAAGCGCGAAAAAATTATACATCCAAGGAGTATATTAGCAAAATTCGCATCTTCCAGTGAAACTTTTCAAAACTCTTGATAATACAAGATATCAAATATTGCGGTCTACGTATATCACTTTATAATTGTGTAAATATTTATGAACTTTCTGAATATTATTCGTGGTAAAACAAACACATGAATACAGTGTACATTTGCACCTCATTAATAAAATTACAGTGTGTAATTTCACATAAAATATTACACCCTCTTTCTTGCAATGATGGGATCAATAAAAATCGTCAGTACCTAGTATGTTGTCATTTTCATTTAGCAGTTTACCATTTTTAGTATCAATAAAACCCAGTAATTTCTCAAGTGATTAAGAGGAATATTTGCCAAATTTCTGCTAACCAAAGTACACCCACCCACTTTGGAAAAGTTACAAATTTCCATAGATAGTTGAACTTAGTTCTTAACATATTTTGTGACTTTTTCTCTATTCTCTTGACATTTCGTGTCTTACATAAATCAGAAAATGTTATACCGATAATTTTTGGCAAATCGAAACTGGAATACGTCCCACGCTTCCCCATGAAACAAAATGGGCGATATATGAAGCAGTAATTCATAGTAAAAATTGTTGCTAAAAAATGGATACCTTCCGATTTGGTGTTCCACTATACAACTGTCATAAAAAGCTAAAGTGAACATTATACCATACTATCAGTCCCCAAATAGACAAGGAAATAGACAATAACATTCAAAAGCTGCTTGCTTCATTAATCGCTGAGCAATCAATAAAAGGATAGTCAATTCGACTTTGTTACACAAACTGCAAATTTAACAATCTACTATATGGTGCTAACAAAGTAACCATATTCAGTCTAGATACAAATTTTCACTCAAGTTCCCAACAGGTTGGAAGTTTGAAATCATCATCAATCATCTCAGTAGGCATGATCTGATGAGAACATTAAACAATAACGGATAAAGAGAGCTACTAGGACAGTTAATGTTTTAGTTTTACACTGCTTCTTGATGGGGAAAAATACCCTTCAAGCCGAGCATTGGCTTGAAAAGTGTTATAAGGGCTCCGCTGCATCAGATACAACAATTAAACGTTGACTTGCTAATTTCAAACGAGGTCGTAGAGACATCGATGATGCAGAACGCAGTGGAAGTCCAAATGAGGCAGTAACACCAGAAAACATGAAAAAAAAATCCGGAAAATCTCTTTGAATGATCGAAAAATGACGTTGCGCGAGTTAGCTGACATTGTGAAGATATCAAAAGAACATGTTGGCTTCATATTGTATGAGCATGACCAAAAACAAGAACGTCTTGATGATTCTGGGTAACGTTCGGCAATGTTTAAACATAAACAACCGTCGATATGTGACAATGGATGAAACATGGATCGACACTCAGAAATGAAAACGATCGTCATCTGAGTGGAGAGCACCTGGTGAACCTCGTTCAAAGCACCAGAGACCACAACAAACGCCTGGAAAGGTTATATAGTCGGTATTTTGGAATGTGCTTGGTGTAATATTCATCGACTATCTTTAGAAGGGAAACAAGAAAAAGAAGGTGCTGTATGAAAAGGGATGTATGAACGGAGATAAAGTTGGGTAACGAGAAAAAAAAAAGGGAGTAATGCAACTGAGAGACACGAATGGAAAGAGGCACAAATGGATACGAGTTGCAAGCCAAGCTGCCAGCTCGCCCTCCCAATCTTCCCAATCTGGGCAGATCATGCCAAGGCGCACTGTATGGCGTTATGGACATCAAATGTATAGGCTTTCTGGGAGACTTTGTAATCATCAAGATGCAATGAATAATGGAAAACTAATGATTTAGGTTTTTTTTGGTTTTCTTCTTCTCTTCTGTATAGGAACTATAATATATATCAAATAGCTGCAGTATTTAGAAAATTTAACCTAATTTTGTATATACAGGAGTTGTAATTTGAGTTGAACTAAATAAAGTTGGGTCTCCTGCCCCAGCTGGTTCGTCCTTTTGTGTGGTCGACGTTACGCGTCGGCGGCACGAGGGGAGTTAGTTCGGAGGAGTAGGGGTTCCCTTGACAGTGGTGGCGCTAGATAGAGGGAAGACGCCCAGTTGAAAGGCTTACGAGGTAGGGCAACAAAGGGCTATGGCATTATTAACGTCTTCTTCTCCATTCAATATGAAATTTGGGAAATCCCCACGGAAAGGAAAACACCAAACCACATCAAATTTTCAGATGGTAGCTCAATACAACAGTAATTCTCAATCTCCCACGACGTGACGTTCTCAGACACTGATGAAGATATTGCTGTGAATTCCCATACTTCTGATAGTTTTTCAATAGTATTCAGAACGAGCAGCAAAGGCCTAGTTAAAATGAAGAGAATAGCATTACTCTCCGAACTACAATTGCAATGCCTCAGAGTAAACCATCGTCGTTCCAGTATAAACTATCAGAAAAATTCCCTCTAATTAAGAACGAGGAATCATCTGGTAATTGCTTCGAAAGTTTGCATACAAATGGTGGAGGCCTCTTCCGAGATGGTGTCTCGTATTACAACTGTCAAGAATTTTAATTCTTCGTCCCAAGCAGGAATTTCATTTGCGCGGAAAGTCTGTCGGTCTGTCGTTACAGAGGCACGAAGCAGGGACATGCCTGACGCTTGCCCGGTTTCACTTGTAATTGGACTCTCATTTCCGACGCATTCAGCATGGCGATAAAGGCTGGTTTTATTCTTTATAACGAAAGCCGCACTTAGAAAATTTTAATTGGCCGCGTATCTCTGTCCTTTTTTGGCCGTCTGTCGCCAAGGTTGCCCGCACCACAAAACTTGAAGCTCTTCGCGGCTCGTATTTTAGCACAGTCATATGCGTCGAAATTTGGATGGATTTGTCAACCACGAAAATTTCAAAATATATCATTCATTGCATACCCGAAAATGTATCACAACTTTTTTGCGGTTCCTTTGAAAATAGTATTTCTATTCATTTTTTCGATTGCCGCAGTTGTCATTTTTCTTTAAAAAATGTCTGTCTGAAAACTCATTGAAACCACTCAAATTCACGTGCCAAATAAGATATCTACAATAGAACTTTATCATTACAACAATATACATTTAGCAATAGACAAAGCAGCTAAAATGAAAATGATGTTGATTTTCTAAAGAATTATGAACATTTTAGGTAGAGAATTTTGGTATAATTATAAATATCTATTTTCAACCGTCTGAAATAAAGAAAATGATTTAATTTTTTCAGTATTAATCGGTTATATATCTATCTACAAAATAACTTCATATTTCTTCCATTTTGAACGCCTTTTACAAATAGAAATTTCAATTTGTTCATTCTGTGTTTGTTTGAAAGTAGTTGACAATATAATAATAATTTGTATTGAAGGGGTTATATTTTTTAGGAGTGATTAATTTTTGGGAAAGAAAGTTTTTGGAAGATTCCCTTATCCTCTTTTTTTTTTTTTTTTTTTTTATCAAGATGGAGTAGTAGAAAGCCAAAAACTTTCTTTCCCAAAAAATAATAATAATCTTTATTAATCCCAAGAAACAAGAATGTTTATAACAGGGATAAAATTTAAAATAATGATTAAATAAATCATTTCAATATTAAATATCAGTTACAGATACAGCACATAAATACAAACACAAATATACATTATATACATACATATTTACATATACACACACACATACATATATAACTATATACATTTTTGAATTATAATGGTAATTGAAAACAAAAAAAAGTAATATGGAGATCAGAATTTCAATTAGAGGAAGAAAGCAGAAACTTTTTTAATTCCGATTTGAATTTTGTTTTTTGATTCATTTTTAGTTTCTCTGGGATTATTATATATTTTAACTCCTAAATGAAATATTGATTTCTCTCCAAATTTTGAGCGATATGATTCAACTAGTAGTTTTTTGCTTGTCTTGTATTATAGTCATGAATGGTATTTATTTGATTAAATTCCAAATTCGAATGTTTGTGACTTTTCCTAACAGAATGAATCAATGAATGAATGAAAAATAGAATGAATATCCAAAAGATCACGTGGAATATATAAATTTGACGTAGGTTCAAGATATGGTAATTTGAATATATATTTTATTATTTTATTTTGCAGTCTCTTAAGAGGATTTATTATTGATAAATTAGCTGTTCCCTAAATTAAAATTAAATATTGTAGATTTGAATATACCAAACAGAAATATATACATTTGAGATATTTTAATCGAATAAAATTCCTAATCCTAAATAATATTCCTAAAATTGGTGCGATTTTCTTTTTTAACATCTCAATGTTTAGTCCTGAAAATTTTGTGTTTTGACAATATTTAACCGTTTTGTTGTTAACAGTCAAATTCTCTTTGTTTGTGATTTTTTATTTATTTATCATATTTCATGATGAATTTCATCAATCTAATTAGTGAAGTAACTTGGTTTGAGATCTTTTTGATTTTTTAATGTATTTCTTAATTTTTGCTTTTTTCAGTTTCATACTTTTTATTCCACTTGTTCATTCTCTACCTTAATTATTTTATTGGTTTTATCGTATTTTCGTTTCACGTTTTGTTGCTTAAAATAATTTATAATCAAGCTCTTCATTTTAATTATATTTGTTCTTTCACAGATTTCGAATCATAATTGATATTAGACAATGAAAGTCCGATGAATTTTTGAAGAAACCACATACTTGCAATTGAGTTGATTAAAAAAAATACGTTGCTAAATTAGAAATTTTAAATCGTAAGGGTTATAGTGTATACTTTACCTTTAATAAATTATTTAATTAATAATAATTGATGACAGTTTTTGATTAATAACAATTAATTGAAAGTAGAATTGTGTAAACTCTGTTTTTCTTGTAATTTTTTATATATAATAGTTGTACATCTGTTGTATGTATTTATAACGTAAACTCAAGTTTACAAAAAATAGGTGTTCAAAAATACGTGGAATAGTCAACGGCTTGGCGGAGATAATTGTAAAAAACTATCGCGTCCTCTTTAGCTAGCTGTATTTCAACATTTTTTTCACACATACCATAAACGTAATTTTAATATGTAATTAATTTCAATTTTAGAAGTTATGATTGCATTGCAAAGGCTGAAATATAAGGCCTGTTTAGAAAATAATTTCATAAATTATGTTCTACCCACATTCTCCCTAGTCTCTATATCATTAATTTTTAAAATACAAGCTTATAGCATGTTTGAATCTGAGTAAGTTGTACTCTTTGTAGCGAAACAGTTTGTAGAAGTTACATATTTCGAACAAAACTCCATTCGAGGAGGTTTTATTAGGTATGACTTAGATTAATTACATTTCGGTGGTGAAAAGCAGTTGTTCTTTTTTGACGTCACTATATGGTCTCAAACTTTCTCTCAAAATTTTTTCCTGAGTTGATAAATTACCAGCTGACCTCCAATATCTAACTTTAAAGATTCGGGTATGTTCGATTATCATTCGTATTTTGGTTATTCAAAATGCATTTTTCACAAATCCACTATTATTAATCACTGGATTTTAACCCTCGATCATTCGGTTTTAACGGTATCGTGATGTAAATATGGTCGTTAACACTGTAGACACGCGTTCGCTGGACTACCCACATTTTTCACATCTATATAATTGGTTGATAGATTTTAGTCCTTGATAGTGTCCTGTAAATCTTTGTATCTTTCTAGAGTAGCAAAGAACATGTGATTCAAGGTCAAATTATAGACATCACTGAGCATTGTAACTTGTATAAGTTCATGTTATAACTTACTTTTAGTGATTTTACTTTTGTGATTTCATGTATATGTTATTTATATTTCGCACAAGGCTTTGTTAATAAGAATTTATTCTTCAGACAATAAAGTATATTTGAAATTGAATTTGAATCGAATATTAGACTGATCGCACTGTTACAATCATGAAAGCTACAATTTTGAGCTGCTGCATTCCACAACACTTTTTTTGTGCTTCGCGCTCTCTACACGATTAGTTCAACTCATCAAATACTAACTTTCCTCGATTTTCAGACAATTTGACCGGTATCCAAGAACTAATGTATTGCGTGTGTGGTGCTTTTCCCATTGCGAGGAATGAAACCTGCAAAGACTGTACTATTTAGTACCTGCATCGATTTATCATCGAGAAATGGTTCGTGGCCGAGGAATTGTTTAATATTATTAAAATATTTGCGGGCGCAAAAAGTCAACTGCAACCGGAACACCAGTTGCAAGGCAGGTGCAAGTTCTTCTCTTCGGGGCCGGTGCCTTCAAGACTACAACATTTGTGCGACGGCTGCATTATTTAATTAGCCGCAATTTTTTAATGTACCCATTAACAATCTCGCCGATCCAGATTGAATTATGCGGGGAGGCCTTTTACAGAGAGCTGGAGATAGGAAATATGTTGCAATTCGTTGACAAGTTTCTCTAATTTTCCCACGTGATGGTAGTACTGCAGTTTCGTTCTAGATACCATTAATGGATCGAACGCTTTCAGATCGAGAAATTAAAAAACTATTTCACTGAATTAATTACCTGCCAATCGTCTGTTAACGGATCACGTTACAAGTGTCTTCACAACCAACTTTGCTTACAAAAAAAAAGTAGACTACATCGGACTCAATGGAAAGTGTACAATAATGTTGTTAACTCAAATCTTGCAGTTGAAGATTGTTGTTAACAATAATTTATTAAGATAAAAACACAAACTGTTATTGAATTCAACCACTTTGGTATCATTGATACCATTTTATCTATTTTTTTGTTCAAAACCCAAATACATATTAGAAAACTACTACAGTACATTCGGTATTGTCTGACAGTGAAAGAGTTTCGAAGAAAGCAACATAGTCACCTCAAGCAAGTGGTACTGCAATTTATCCACAAAGTCACTGAGATATTTCTACTCGCTATGCCCCTTGAGGACGCCATTAAAATATTGACTTGCGGCAAAGAACTTGCCGACGCTGTTTGTCATATTGCGTTGAATGTCGATAGGCGTCGGACTGGGGTATAAATATAAACTTCACAATGATATATTCTGTATGATGCGAAGATAATTGAAATGTCGTGAAAAATGATTTTGAGAAAGATAATAAGAGTTTTTTATTTATGATTGTTACCTTCTACAGATCTATAAAATAATCAGAATATTAAATTTAAAAATAAATACAAATGTAGAAAAGGGAAAAAATGACTGACTGCAATTGATAAATTAGCTTTTTGAAAATAAAATTTAACTTGTCAATAACTTGAGTTCATAAAATTTGGTATATAAAAAAAATATGTAACATCTGGTGACGATTTGAAGACTCTCCATTTTTTTATTCAACTTATTTGAATAATTTGTAGATATAATTTACCTATTGACTTGGTTATTACTGGACATATTTCCACATTTGCCATAGTTGATTTGTTATTTCGTTTGTTATGAATGAGATTTTTCAAGAATAAATTTTGTATATTCGTTTATTCAATTCGTTGAGGGTAAATGATTTTTATGCAGTATATCTATAATACTAACATATAGATATAGTGCTGTAGTTTCTCTCATTTCTTGACAAACTATACTGAAGAAGCATTTAATAACAAAGATCGTATTGAATATATAAAATGTAGTGAAATTCAAACATTTCTCAAAATTGTTGAGTGTCAAATTGATTTGATTTCACTTTGACTTGAAGAGCACCTTTATATTTGAAAATGAAAGAAAGTATCCAGTCTTCAATTCCGTTTTTTCTGTGATTTACTATTTTTCATCAAGTGATAATGATAATAAAATCGCCGTTCCAACTTTTTCATAGGTTTAAAAATTACAAATGACATATGCTAAACAAGATTTCTGTAATATTTTGAAAATATAAATAATTGCTACCATGCCCACAATAATTCACTGACTAGTGTTTTGGTTAGAAACCCCTTCCGTAGGTCTGAAGAACGATATACGTAGGTAAATTTGTACGTTCATAAAAGAGCTTCAAATTTTCTTCCGAAGAGAAATGATTCAGTAATTTTTTAATTTTTCCACTTCATTAATTTTTTCACAGTTCTTCAAACAAAATTGTATCCATAAACAAGCACTGTTTCTCCAATCACCAGAATTTCACCAAGCGCCAAGTGGGCGTTTCTAGGGGATGAACTATATCCTTTCAATGAACAAAGTAACCCAAACAAAGATAGATGAGTGATCAAAGCACGATCACAACGCACATTTGCATATAATGGATAAAATAAACAATTCTCGTCACGCAAGCCAATCAGATTTAACTACAATCGGCTGACGGAATTCGTTTTACACTGTAGTGTGTACATATACGGTATTTCAAAGT
Source organism: Leptinotarsa undecemlineata (assembly GCA_015342065.1). Classification (NCBI taxonomy): domain Eukaryota; kingdom Metazoa; phylum Arthropoda; class Insecta; order Coleoptera; family Chrysomelidae; genus Leptinotarsa; species Leptinotarsa undecemlineata. The sequence continues at coordinate 8,758 of WOGP01007978.1, forward strand.
TTGAAATTTTCAAAATGTCAAGTACTGATACGGCTGAAGAAACTTCCAATTTGTGTCCCTACCCTCCACCTAAAAAAGTTTCCATGCCCAGCTGCATAATATTAAAAAAAACTTCGGTCGTTCCTTAGTGCGACTCTGTACAAGCAGCCTTATCTGGGAGGTCACGTGTACTATGAATGATAATGTTTTGGAGCACTCTGTTGCTTTTATGAACAGAGTATAGTTTTCGTCATCCCTGAAGAGTATCAAATTTCTGTTGGTTGAGAAAAGTGCTTTGATTTGAATCAATTCTACGTTAGAGGTTTCAGCTTTACCTATTATTAATCAAACATGAAATAAGTAGAATCAAATCATTGTCAATTTCACTTGAAATACAATAATTCATATAAACAAATCCTCAGTTGGTTACGACATATAAGGATACATTTTTCAAGCTACAAATGATGCGTCAAAAATATTTTAGTCAACCGAATCATACTTTTCACTAAGTACATAGTTCGGTAGTTATTAGTATGCTTAAAACTTGCTCGAAAATGGTGTTGAATATCGAAACAAGTGCAGAGAATATCACAATAAGGTATTATTACAATATACCTTCATTACTATCATAAGTTCAACTTATGATTGCTATGAATTATCGTAAAGGCACCGCTCTTAGAGCCCCTTAAGGAGTTTTCTGTAGTGCTTGTATTTTGTTATTAAATAAAAAAAATCAACTTATGAACGTTGTCCCATTAAGAATTTTTTATGAAAAACCTGTAATTTTCGTCACAATATGTCATTATAGTAGGAGGTATTGTGATAATAGCAATATAATAGTAACGTAATGTATAACGGCTTCTTTGAATACCGAAATTTTGAGAAATTGAAACTCATTCTTTTCTCTCTGAATACAGGTTATTTTTTATGTGTTCAAATATCTACTATGCCCTTATCTTCAACAGGAACGAAACACTTTTCAGTTAGGTTTGTTATTATCGAATTCCTTATAAGTTTCCCTTACAAGGTTACATGATAACATTAGAGAAATGGCAACGCTATCATCTTTCCCATCAACCGATTTCCTGGAATCTTCGAAGTCTATTTATATACTCGTTAGGACAACAAGAGGATTGCTCCGAACTCTTCTATGATTTTTGAAAATACGAATTGAAATAAGTTTTTAACATGAAAATAAACCATTTAATATTTTTTTCCACTCTATGAGTTATTAGGACAGCAACAGATATTTCTAATTCAACCTAAATCCTCGAAAGCGGTGTGCATCAAAGGAATATTTCGAAGATCCACAGTAATCAAGGTACAGAACTCAAAAACCCATTATTGCAATCAAATGGGATGAAATCAGCAACAAGAAACAGACAACGAACTCCATTGAGAAATTAATTCTGCCTGCGAATCAATTCCCCAGCACAAAAGCGCTTCCTCTCAATAAATCACGCATCTGCTCTTGGATTGACAGCCCGATCGGGATGCTTTCAGAAAATCACAAAAGCCGCCATGAAGGAAACACAATACTTGAAAACGTCCTGCATGATTTAGTGTTCTCCAAACCAATAACACGCCTTATTGCCAATTTAAAATTATTGAAATATAAAAATGGCATCTGCCCTCTAGGACACCCAATATAAAGCAATCGCGTCCAACCCGGTTTGCCATCAATAAGTAATAAATGTCCATACGTGACTTGCGGTGCAATATGTCTAGGTTATGTTACCCTCACAGATGAGTCACTTCATCAGCCAATGTTGATACCGTGACGTACGGCTTTGCGTGAACTTGAATCTACGAGTGTATTATGGAAATGGAGTTGAACTGCAATATCGCATAAATTTCCGTAAGGGCAAGATGGATTAACCAACGAGGTGCACTATGAATAAACTGGTAAACATGATGAATTCATTGAGCGAAGCCAAAATGTTGTCGAAGCCAGTAACACTTCATTATGAGATTTTCACCAGACAGTTCTCAAAACTGCAACACTCTAAACAATAGCTTCTTTGAGGCGTTTTCATCAGTTCTATCAGTTTTCATCATAATCGTCAGTTTTCATCAGTATGAAATTTTTTTCATCAGTATGGAAATGTTTTCATCAGTATGCAAAAGGTTTTCATCAGTATTAAAATATTTTCATCAGTATGAAAACGCTTGATAAAGCTATTGTATAACGAAACACGTGTTGGGTAATTATTGAACGATTTTTTGTATCAATTTGAACTGAGGAAATGTTTCTATAAAGTGTATATATTATAAATATGAACATGAAAAAAATATTGACTGAGTATCCCTTGGTCCTTACATAAATATAAAAATTGAGGATTGAAACTACCTATGTTTTTCAACACTTTTATTTGTAACTAACTTTACTGCAGTTAGAGTAGGACTAGATTCTACGGGAGAAAGAAATATTAAGAGCAGATAGTTGTTGGTTCACAGATGGATCAAAAACACCTTCCGGTTCTGGTGCAGGTATTTGCAGTCGCAGACCCAGGACAAAGATATCAACCTGCCTAGGAACCTATGCGACTGTATTTCAGCGGAAATGTACGCTATCGAATTGTGTGTGGAGAAATTGAAAAAATCCAACCTCATATACAAGTCAATTTTCCCGGACAGTCAAGCGGCGTTGGAAACTCTTGGCTCCTACCGAGCAACGTTTAAATTGGTAGCACATTGCCACTGACTCTCCTCGA
>WOGP01007979.1:0-11450 GCA_015342065.1 Leptinotarsa undecemlineata
CTACTACATTCAAATTTATAATACAAGAAACAAGAAATCCCTCATACTGACTTTAAACAATATTTCAAGAACATATTAGGTTAGGTTAGGTTAGGTCCAAAGTGAGTGGGTCTATTCGACCCTCCACCGCAACAAGCAAGGGTTTATTGTGGCTCACATCTATTCACACTAGACCAAATAAACCCAGCTTCTCAACGAAGCCGATTAGTTTGTATGGTGAGTGGTCTTTCAGGTTAGATGGTAAGAGTATGGCTCTGTCGAACTCTTAAAACCTGATTCAACGGGACAGGCACAAAGTATTTGTTCTGCTGATTCATCGTTAATGAGGTAGTCGCATAGTCAAGGTGCGAAATTCCTACCTTGATACCCTCGACAACCTTCTCATATCAAGGTTTTTGCACGTCAGCTGCACCTGATGATGCCTTATATTAAACCGTGCAGAGCTTTTTCGCCTCTGGTTTTGATGAATCATCACTTGAGCGCAAACGTTTGCTAACCTGCTTATGGGAGGTTTGTTCCTCCACCTGAGACAGTTTCTATGTACGCCGCTCAAGAATTTGGTGCGAGGCGGTTTTATAAGGTATCCCGCTCTTGAGGAGACGACTCAGTCGTTTCCTGACTGCACCACCAAACCTTTTTTTATGTTCAGTTATTGGATCAGGAGCTGGGGAGTTGAGAAGCTCTCGCTCCTGAACTAAGTTTACAGGGAGGTCAGTTAGAGTCGCAAACTCGACATCTATCTCCTCTGTAGACTCGCTCCTGAACTAAATTCAGAAGGAGGTCAGTTGGAGTCGAAAACTCGACATCCATCTCCTCTGTGTGCTCGCTCTGAACTAAATTTAGAAGGAGGTCAATTGGAGTCGTAAACTCGACATCTATCTCTTCTCTAGACTCAATCCTGAAATCAGTTTACAGGGAGGTCAGTTGGAATCGTAAACTCGACATCCATCTCCTCCGTAGACTCGCTCCTGAACTAAATTTACAGAGAGGTCAGTTAGAGTCGCAAACTCGACATCTATCTCCTCTGTAGACTCGCTCCTGAACTAAATTTAGAAGGAGGTCAGTTGAAATCGTAAACTTGACATCCATCTCCTCCGTAGACTCGCTCCTGATCTAAAATTACAAGGAGGTCAGTTGGAGTCATAAGCTCAACATCCATCTCCTCTGTAGACTCGCTCCTGAACGAAATTCATAGGGAGGTCAGTTGGAGTCGTTAACTCGACATAATCATTTCGAATTTTGAAAAATGATTTGAAAACTGGACAAACCATGTTGTTTGTTTCTTCTTACATAAAGTTGTTTGACAATATTTTTATAGATAGAGTCCCGCAATATTGAATTTGGAGAAAATTGTTCCTAAACGCCACCATTTCAATGGAAATGATCACTTGTTTCATATCGTTGAGAACAAAATTAAATATCCTATAATATGGTCAAAAAATATACAGATTTCATTTGAAAGTATTGACTTGTGTTCATTTCCAGTTAACCCTATATAGATTTAAGTGTTTTATCATTTGAAAAATCAGTTTCGGTGGACTATATCTTTATCATATGTAACACAAATTATAACACTACTCATGCGTTACTTTTATACTCTCAGAGAGATATTCTTTCGAAAGACTTATTTTTATATATCATTCTTTGGCATAATCAAAAGAGATATTGTAAAATAGCATGAGGTGGAACTTTCAACAACCACATTGATAGCTTATAAATAGCACAGGACTCAATTTTGGAAATAATAATAAAAAAAATACGTTTTTAACGGATCTTCTATACCAAGAGAATAATTTACTCAACGTAAGATAATTTAATAGTTTCCAGTGTCTAGTATGGATGTTCTCGAAAATTAACAACTATGTAACTCATACAACAGTATGCGCAAGCGACTGTGTGATTATCTTCTCATTTATTCTCTTCCTACTCAGCATGGTTTCGTACAACAAAGATCATGTATGACAAATCTTGCATGTTTTAATAAATATCTCTGTACGTACCTGGACAAGCAAAAACACGTCGATGTTGTTTATTTAGACTTTCAAAAAGCCTTCGATCGAATAGACCATTACGTTCTTCTCAGCAAATTGACAACATTGAATCATATCTAGTTAACAGAAAACAATTCGTCAAATATGAATCTTTCAAATCGGCCCAGTACGTAGTTACATCTGGGATACCACAAGGTCCTAATCTTGGACCTCTTTTATTTTCAATTTTTATTAATGACTTGGCAAACTCTTTGAATATTCCTAGCCTACTGTTTGCAGATGACCTGAAACTATATTATAAAATCGATGACATTACTGACTGCCAACGTGTACAACATGAATTAGATGTAATCAAACTTTGGTGTAATAATAATCGTCTACAACTGAACGTATCCAAATGTGAAATAATATCATTTACAACAAAAAAAGCGAAAAGCGAAAAAGCGAATCTACTATCAACCGCGTAAATGAGATAAAAGATCTTGGTATAACATACGACAGTAAATTGACATTTACAACACATATAAGGAATATGACTGCTGATGCAAATAGGATGCTTGGATTCATCTACAGAAATGGCAAGAGAAATGGCCAATGTGGTATTGCCACCTCAAAATTGCTATATTTTGCGTATGCCAGATCTAAGTCAGAGTATGGCTCTTTGTTATGGAATCCGGTTCACGACAACCAAAAAACATCAATTGAGAGCGTGCAAAGTAAGTTCCGAAAATACTTATGTGTGAAAGTTGATGGTCAATACCCCACAAGAGGCATTGTTGACACGATTTGACATCTTTGGAAAATAGGAGAGTTTTCATTGGTATGAAATTCCTGCATAAATTACTGAACAACAATGTTGACAGTACGGTTCTTTTGCCCAGGATCAACTTCTTAGTACCAAGAGGTGGAGGTCGACAAATTCTGAAATTCTGTTGCGAAGCATCACGCACAAATATATTAAGCTACGGTCACCATTAAATTTTATGTGCAGTAGCTTTAATAAAATCTGTGAACACTGCGATATTTATTTAGACTCTCTGAACGCCTTGGTATCTTGTATCCATAATCACTTTTAATAATACTATAAATAACTATTGTATCAGTACATTTACATTGCATGATTTGTAACTTTTTATGTTTATACTCAATTTTTCATTCCTCTGAAATTCTACCTATACGAATATTTTATATATACCTACTTTGTTTTAGCATTTACTTTTATACATTTCTATATCACAGAAGCGCAGAAGAGCCATTTTTTTTTCTTGGTAATTACGACTTTGAATCTCGAAAGTTTTACTTTAATTTCAAATTTTTTACTTTCATGTCGAAATTTCGACTTAAATCTCGTAATTTCGAAAATTTTATTTTCAATTCGAAATTTCGACTTTAATTTCGAAATCTCGACTTTCAAGTCGAGTTTTTCAATAGTCGTGGATTTTATATTGAAACATTTAACACTGATGTTTATAATTTAAGATCTTCAATAATATATTACAATAACTAGCTAAGATTCTTGAATTTACTAGTATATTGAAACCACATTTTAATTTTTCATGTATATTTTAATTACACAATTTTATACTGTTACCATAAAATATACATACAGAACTTTTATCTGAATGAGTAATATAACTATATACAGGCATTCTAAAGACTAGGAAAAAAATTACTCGTTCAAGATAACATAATAACTATGTTATACAATAAATTTTATCATATATTGAAAATAAATTTGATTTGATTTGATATGATTCCGAATTTGAAATATCGCACATCATAAACAATTGAATGGTGCTGTGTAAAATGCTTTCGTTATCACCCGGTATATTTATTCCGGTTTATCGCTATTCCCGAAAACAAATCCTTATAACCACAAGTTATAACTATACTACTTTTACTCTGGACTCTGACTAGTCGTAGTGGTTTTTTTATTCTACTAGAAGTTTAATATTTAAATATCACAAACATTGATTCTCAGCAAATTGTTTTATTTAAGGTCACAGTAGCGCCATTTCACATGTAGTTGTGGAAATTCCATAACGGGTGGCTCTAGCAATTCTATTTCTCGAAAATTGGCTTCTAACTTTTTACAAGCAGCCGATTGTTCGCACTGAAAATGAAAAAAAAATATTGAAGTGTGAAGCCAAAATACATTGCGATAAGTGGGATTATAATCGTTGCTAAATATTTCAACAGTTCAAGTAAAATCCATATCACTATATAATAGTAGGGGTGGTCGGGATCCTTCATGGTGACTGACCTATATTGGATTGTGAAGATTATTGAAGTTTTCCATTTCAGTGGAGGAAAAAGGGTAAAAAAATGTTTGAAAATGTAAAAATATACTCGAGCACATCTGATATTAATAGTGTATACTAACTAGCTTTGTCTTTATGATAACCGATACCTAGATATTAATCTGACGATTAAATAGTGGGGGTGGCTGCGAAAAACAAAAAAAAATATTCGAGCGTATCAGACATTGACAGGGAACGTTTAATGAACTTTGAATGATTTTTCGAAATGTTATCAAAAATGCTAACTTGAAATACTCGAGCGCGTCAGATTTTTCTACAGTATGTTCACCCAGATGTCTGAGACGCCCTAAATGATAATCTGACAATCATGTATCACGTGACAGTTTTTGAATGAAATATTGAAATATTTTTTGTTCCATCTGTTCATTACAGAATGAAATAAAAAAAATGTACATTTACAGATATATAGAACAGTCAAGCATTATTATCAAAGTATATAACAAAATTTTTAAAGAAAAATAATGTCATCTTCATTACCACTGAATTAGACTTCGAAATTGGCTTCCACTTTTTAAACTTTCTCGTCATCCCGTGTTTCTGTAAGCAAGAATGCTTATGGCACTTCACAATCTGTCATTTATTTTATGATATTAGAGAATTAAAAAGGAAACGTACTTGAATTTGAAGTATCTTCGAAAATTTCAGGTGTTATGACGATATCTTCATATGCTTCAGGAAACTGGTTTCCAACGAACCAAGTCGGCTCTAATTTTCCTTCCACATTTTTCCATCCGCAGTTTGTTGGTGACATCTCCGTAATAATAAGATTGTGCGCATTCTTCCACAAGCATGTGGAGCACTGTTGACATTGGCTAGTTTCATCAAACCGTATAAGTAGCAGATGAAAGAGTCCATGGTGAGAGATAATATCATAAGCTTCACATCCCAAGTTTGCAAATGCTGTGTGAGAGGTCTCAGATCCCATTAAATCTCTAAAGGCCTTTTTTGCCTTATCTATGAAAAGCTGGATGGTAATCACATCCCGTGAGCGCATGTAGAGCTGGTAGTGCTTGTGTAACAAGTGGGCCCAATTTAGCAGAAAGAGCGGAAATGTCGAGATATCGGCGTGCATTACCTACTTACCTATTCCGAGATCCATCCAGATTTGTATCGATGATTTGAAATGTTCCATGTTGGCTAAAATAATTATAGCGATATCTGTATCAGAAGTTCTGATGGTAATAGTGGAGTCTTGTATTACTGCTAAGAGCTGTATATTCAACACACAGCTCTCAGCATCAGCCCCATGAAAACCAGTAGATTTAATGTTTTTTGTAATCCTGATATAATTCTCTTAAAAAAAATAATCGCATTCGAGTATTTCGAAGTGAACTTTTTTTACGACTTTGTGTCATCCCCATTTCCTTATGTCACGCTAAAATTGTCATATTATTGAAATGCACACTTTTCTGGATGTATTTAACTGTTCCTAATCTGATGCGCTCGAGTTTTTCTGAGGATCGATTTTTTTTACTAATCTGACAGGCTGCCCTCAACGCACCCCACTATATTGAGGGTTCATTGGTAGGAGTGCATGGTAGAGGCTGAGAGTTTTTCGAAGAATTAATTTGAAGAACCGTCTCTGTATTACCTCTAATTTTGTTATAGTTACAGAGGTTAATTTCATTATTTTTCCATCTATATTCATTTCTAGTTGGTGAAAACGAGGAACTCAATAATTGTCGATTTGCTTGAGTCATCACCAATTTTCACTTTCTGTGTTCTTTTGTTTACATAGCTCTCCATGAGCTTGTAACAGTTTCCTCTTATTCCTATTTTTTCAAGTATCTCTAAGAGTAGCTTATGGCTAAAACAAGCAAATACTTTTTTCAAATCAATGAATAAACAGACGAAGCGTTCCTATTTCTAGAGCTTGTTGTATTTTCTCCGTGATGTATAAGATAGCATTTGCTGTGGAGATTTGTTCCGAAGAGTATACGAGTACATTTGTCATCAGTTGTATCACTTAACACTTAATAATTTTTTTTCTAAGGTCACTGGATCAGAGTAAACTGTGCAAGGACTTTCATTAACTAATGGGTAAAATTCAAGTATGTCCAAAACCTTGGAGTGTTTTGTACACTTTTCATTGGCAACACTGAAAAATGTGACTGATTCAATCGAAACCACGTGAAGAAACAGCCACTTTTAATGAGTTGTAGTCCACTTACCTTTTTACAGACCAGAACATCCAAGAGGTGCACAGGCATATACCTAGACAACACCGACTCAATCTTATTTAGATCATTGAAATCGTGTGGAATAGCTAATTTAACTTGGCACCTTCGATGTTTATGGTGGAATCGAATCCAAGTTTCATCTTTAGTGGCTATATAATTTTCTTTTATACTGTGAATGTGAATCACAATTTGTCTCAATTCTGAGGCTGAATCCAGCAAATCCAACAGTTCATCGGAGATATGATGTATGTCAAGGGTCAGTACCTGAAAATCATCACAATATTTTTTCAATTACTCATCAAGTTTCCATTGTAGTTTTTCAATCACCAAATGATATCGTTTTTCCAAAAATCACCACACAAAGATGATTTCAGATATAGAATGGGTGAATAAATGGAGATGAAGTCAATCTAATATCTTAATTTGTAGATTGTTCATTGTAGAGTGATAGACGTCAAACGGGGTCGGGTAAAAAGTTAATAACTAGATGTAAAACTTCATTACAGAAAAAACTGTAGTGGACCCATTACAGATCTTTGTGACACACCCCATAAAATATATCCACTATGAAAACTGATTAGGTCTCAAATGTGTCATATAATAACTAAATACACATTTCATCTCTGATAATAATTCAATCTTTTGAAGCTCTAACCACCTTATTTCCAGGACAAACTAAAACTTTCAATCTCCAGTTTCTCAAATCAAGATAAAGTTACTTGAGAGACTTTCTGCATAGATCCCTTCATACGTTTAAAGTTTGAAAACGTTGCGTTGTTAAGTATTTGTTTGACAGCAATCAAAAGTGAACGTTTTCGTTGAATTTGTGAAAAAGGAGATAATTGTTCATTGTTATGTGGTACAATATTTTTATTTGAAAGCCTCATCTCAACCAATATAAAAGTTCAACTGGATTCTACTCTGGATGAATCTGCTCCTCCGTTTACAACAGTAAAATATTAAGTAGCAGAGTTTAAGCGAGGCCATACGAGCTTCCAAGAAGAGCATGGCAGTGGTCGACCAAATGAAGTGACAACTCCAGAAACGGTGAAGGAAATTCACAAAGCATTACTGAATGATGCGTCGTTTCACAACCATGGATGAAATAGGTCCATCACTTAACACCCGAGGCAAAAGAACAATCAAAACAGTGGACAGGCGAAGACCGTTTCATCTGCAGGCAAGATCATGTCATCGGTTTTTGAAAATGTGCGTGAGATAATTTTCATTGACTGTCTTAAAAAAGGTAAACCTATCAAAGACGAATATTATGAGAACTTATCGATAGGAAAGAGTGAAGGAATCAAGTAAAAACGGCCGCAGTAAGTAAAGAAAGAAGTGTTTTTCCCAAAATCAACAAATTTAAGTTTAAATTGCTACTTAATGCACGCTATTCGCCAGATTTACCCCTTTTGGATTATTTTTTGTTCCCAAACTTAAAAAAATGGCTCAATGGTCAAACATTTTCCAACTATGAAGAAGTGATGTCAGCAGTTGATGACTATTTTGAGGAACAAGACAGTTCTTATTATAAAAACGGTATAGAACTTATTGAACGTCGCTGAGAAAGTATATAGAGCTGAAAGGAGATTACGTTGAAAAATAAATACATTTTTTCCAAAATGTTTGCGTTTTCTTTGTTGAGCCGGGTACTTCTTAGGCCACCCTAAGTTGCAGGTATAAGTCGATTCACCCTCAGTGAGATTTCGCCCTGTATTCATTTACATTCATTCTGAAAGCTTGGTATCGCCAAAAAGACTGAAAGACTTTAATCTTACCTACCTCACCTTTTCCTAGGCAATAATAGAAATTGCCAGGTATAAACTACAAACTAATGAGCCATCAAAAGTAATTTACCCTTATCAGTTTTCTTGTAATTTACAGGGCTTCCAGAAGGCTTATCGAGTCCCTCATACAACGTGTATTTCAGGCCCCTTTGCATTCAATATATTACGAGCAATATAATGTTATTATACAATTAATTACGATTGATGCAGTCGAAGTAAGAAATATATGTAATTTTTGACAAAAAAAATTCTAAAATTGAATGGAGGTTGGCCTATCTTGGTGAAAATGGAATTAGATATGCTACTACGGAAACTAAAAAAAAAAAAAAAGTTCACTGAACTGCTTTTCAAACTTTGTGTTCTGCATATCAAGCAGTTAAAAATGAAAAGGTTCTGGCTCTCTAATTCAATTCAATTCAACTCTGTTTATTGTCCCAAGAAACAATGAATGCTTATAATTAGGGACTTTAACTAACTACAAAGTATAATAAAATAACAGAAATAACATACTTTACAATGAACACATATAATATCTAAAATATCAATGAAATGCAGTCAAATAATGAAATTGGTTACATAAAGTATATGTTGAAAACGTGTAATATAAATGAAATGCAAACTATGAAATTGCGCTAATTAGATTTTTTTTTAAATTAATATTTGAATTTGGTAATGGAACAATATTTCTTTATTTTTTCTGGAATAGAATTATATATAATCTCAATCTTCATACAAAAAAATGTGTGAATCTTTCAGTTACATGGAATACTGTAATCCTCAATGACAGACATCGATGTTTCGGAATCCTCTTCAACACCAATGTGTTACAAAATGAAATGAAGTAAATTTTATCTCCTTCATAAATTATATTGTATAGCCCTCACATGAATGATATCTGATTAAATTCCATAACGAATGTTTAGAGTACAAAATGAATAGGAAAAAGTGAATTTCGTATAGTGTGAAGAGTTTCTTTTGAAATTAATTGCTTCTTTCCTTTTTTTGGATGTTTCACACATTTTTTGTATAAAGATTGAGAAACTTTAACCCAAAACCCCAAAAATTATACTCTTCTAAAAATATACCCATTTCAATGAAAACTGGAATTTTCACGAGTAGAAAAATGTTAAAAATTTCCTGATTAATGCATTTGTTTTTTTTTTCACCACTAGAGTTGTTTGAATGAAAAGATTCACATGTGTATTTTTGATAAACGAGTATATCATTTTTATCAATTTCTATTTGAATTGAAATTCGTAATTTTGTCTTCAAGAGTTTAGATATCAAGATTCAAGAGTTTAGGTAGATTTTCATTGTCTAAAATGTAATATAATTTGTCATGTTCATAAATACATAAAATGTTAAAAATATATAAAATGTTGTTTTTCTTAAGACTATATAGTATTCACCAAAATACAATGAAGATTAAAAATAACAGACAAAAAACCAATAAAAAATATCAAAGATTAGAACAAATGTACAAATATGTTAATAATAAAACAATACAATTTTAGAAATAATTGACATAAATCGTAATATACATCGTGGTATACTGAAAAACTAGAATTTGTATGCGAAATACTCTTTTAAACTGTAGAAGCTCTTTCACAAAACAACATTCTTTACTGATTTTCTGAATTTTTTAGTTCATTAATTGATGTAATATGGTTTGGTAGATGATTATATGATACTGTCTACTTCTATAGATTTGAGACCGCCTGGTCAAAGGTAATGTGGACAGTGAAAAGGCAAGTTTTTTATCATTAAGCGTAGACCTTTCTGTATGGCTTCAAACTTTACGTTTGTGAAGTAAGCAGACAGCCTCTAGGATGAATATTTGGAATATTATTAATAGTTTATTTCTGCAGAAAAATATCCTACACGAGTCATGCATCTTCAATTTGAATATTATTCTCAAAGCTTTTTTCTAGATACTCTGCATCAAAATCTGGCTGCCTGAGCCCCAGAAAAGAATTCCATACCGAAGATGACTCTCCATAAGTGAATAGCAGCATTTATTGCTGCTGAAAATCCGAGTTCACGAGATATGCCATTTATGGCAAAGCAACCAGAAGATAATTCCTTTTTTATCATAATTATAAATGTTTCAATCTCAATATCAATATTATTTACTCCAAAACGATCGGTAATTTTCTGGATTTGTGTTTCTTTATTCCATGAAGATATAAGCAATACAAGCATACGCATTTTGTTTCAGTTCCTATAAAGTATATAGAATCAACCTCAAGGCTGACCTACTTTTTCTGGCGCAACCCTATCCCATGGTGTTTTCAATAAAATAACCTACATTTGTGGTATTCTTATTACCACCATTAGGTGCTTTGAATAACCTTCATTCATTTATAAAATTATATTTCAAGTATAAATTGTATCGAGGTAATTGTATTATCAATAATCTTTTGTTTTTCGTTTCTGGTCAACCTCTCTTTTTTCCTGGTAATCCTTCATTATCGATAGAAATGAGTAGTTGATCCTACTTTGGCGATTTAGTAGGAATCACACGTTAAATTGTAAGATCTCGTTAATCCATATCTCGCACATATTTCGACTTCTGCAAATTATTGTTCGTGCAGGGGCGACAGCTGATTTAACGGAAAAACAGATTAACATCTCTTATTCTTTATCAATACAATATCTTTTGATCTGTTGAAAGTAACTACAATTCAATTGAAAGTTTTTCAAAAAAATAGGCAGAGATACCTAGATGCAAGTCAGAAACTGCTCATTAATACAAAGGAAAAGAGTATGAAATCTTAATAAAACTGAAATTTCTAATATATCTTAAAACATTATACTGCAATGTTCATGTACTATCATATAACAATTTGAAAGGAGTATATCCTCACCTGTAATTTCGTGAAGCGACTAAGAAGTTTTGGATCGAAAGAAACCTCATGATTTCTTGCAAAGTTACTTCTCTGAGTCGCCAACATTAGACATTTCAAAGAAGGGTTCAGTTTCTCGAATATTTCCTCAATACTCATGGGAATGTCTTCTAAATTACCTAATGTTAATTCCTCGAGTTTAGGAATTATATTTCCCAGCAATCTTCTAACTTTACCCTCATCTTGCTTCCACTTACATCTACAAAAAAAATCATGCAATCAATGTTTTCAGTTCTAGTTTCATAAAATTGAAATATAACATTAT
>WOGP01007980.1:0-11450 GCA_015342065.1 Leptinotarsa undecemlineata
TATATTTTGCCTTAATTGTTGATTTATAAAGATAATTTTCTTTTTTTAAATAGAATATCTAGGTACCTATAAATTATTTCAACTTGATATAGGCGCTGTTGCCAATATGTGAATTAAAAACAAATCCCTTTGAAAATTAAAACCCAACATTTGAAACATCAATTTGAATAATTTTCGAAGTGAATTTGAAAAACTCATGAATTAAACTCAACTTTATTTTTTTCAAACTTACATTTGCTGTAATACCCTAAATTGAGGAACATTCCCAGTCCATATCACGAGATAATTTTTTTGGTTGAAATTGGGTAACTCAACCTATAGATGACGGTATGTGCTATTAGCCATGATGCTTCTGAAATTGTGCAAGAAGTAATATTAACACGCGTTACTCAGAACTTGGGGCTAATAACCATTGCAGTCGATACTGTTGAGACCAAAAAACGAACATTACCACGTAAGTGTCAAAAATCATCTAACCGATTTCTTTATTTTCTCATAATTTTACGATCACTTTTTGGCCATCTTGTGGTGATGACACTCTCTAATTTTGAGTTGTCAATAAGCATGCATGCTCACGAGGATGTTTGCCTCCAGGCGCTAGTTTTTGATAAGTTCATCGTTGACATTAAAAAATATATTGTTTTCATTCTTAATTTTTGATTTATGTTAACTTGATTTTATTGTCACTGCCACTGCGAGGTATTACCAATAATAGAAATACCGATGTCCAATATCAAACTACAAGAAGATAATATTCCACTAGCTGACGATGATCCGCAAGGTAATTGATTAATATCCAATTATCCCGATTTCAATCTAAACATTTCAGTTATCATAGTTGACGAACCCGAAACCAATTCCATGTCGGATACCTCTAGTATAGTGCGTGGCAGAAGTATGGATTCCATACAGTCAAGTTTCACTAATGGGAGCTCTAGCCCGCAACACAATAGCCTGGAACCCGATTCTAGTCCTGACGAACAAGAAGAAAAGGCCCGCCTGATATCCCAAGTGCTCGAACTTCAAAACACATTAGATGATCTTTCTCAAAGAGTGGACAGCGTGAAGGAAGAGAATTTGAAGCTACGATCAGAAAATCAAGTGCTCGGTCAGTACATAGAAAACTTGATGTCTGCATCAAGTGTTTTTCAGTCGACTTCGCCAAGAATAAAGAAGAAGTGATTGGGTTTTCGTGTGAAGGAAACCGATTTTTTCTTTTTTATTGACATATGTTTAACTTTGCACACTTAGCTTCTTGAATTGTTCGCAATAAAAGCTGCACTATCTATATGAAAACAACTGTTCTGCCACTGAAAGGCACCAGCTTTTTGTCGGTCATTGTTTATCGTTACCCCCAGGAAGAGATTCAACAGATTTGTTTGATGATATTCTTGAAATTCTGTGATTATTTTTTCATGAGTAATAAATGATCTAACATTTGTATCCTATACTTAACTTACTTATTTAATAACACCCCAACTGTGAGACGAGTTTTACAAAAATGAAACGTGTATTTCATCATACAGCCGATTATATAGTGAAAAGTGTTGGGGTTTTGTAAACAATGTGAAAACTTCACAAAGTGTCATCATTGTTTAATGAACTCTTGACAAAATTTGGCTTCATTCACACCAAAGGCGTTGATCTCATAGAAAAGTTTATTTTAAGGATGTCATCAATATAAGAACATAGGCAAAACGTTTCGTGTACTACTGCGCAGATATCTTCAGTGGCAGATGCATTGACTGCAAGGTCGAAGTATCTGAACATCTTGGCAACGCCTGACTAACTGATTTCTGTCATCATTTAATTCTAACCTTAAAGAAAAACAGATTCACTTTCAATACAGGTTTAGAATGGATCAAAGCTCTCAAGTATATGTAGTCTGTATATTTAATCAAATAAGAAGCATATTCTGAACCTGCTGTAGAACCCCTTGAATACAATAAAGTCATTTAACTTATATTAAAAAAATGTCTGTAGCATAGCAAGTCAATACAATCGGCCTTCATTAGCAAATGCATTTAAATCATGCATAATATAGATAAAACCATATCAAATATATGAAGTACCGCGAGGTTTACGTAATAGAAACCAGCGGCGGCTCGTCAGAAGAGGCAAGGGAGGCTTAGCCTCCCCATAAAATTTGAGCTTATTCATCGCAATAAATTAAAAGATATTGACAAATAATTATGATTACTTTTTTCTAAAAATGCTTGGGTATCATTACTTTACCATTAATTTTTAATATAAATACATAATATACCCGAAAAACACTATCACTCACTACGTAGTACGTACCACACTGTATCCTGTATCAACAAAACTCAAACGTACCGCCCATGAACTAATAACGAATAAACTATCTACCCGAAATAATAAATGCCATACGTTGCAAGGGAGCCAAGCTTCCGACCGCTTTAAAAAACACAGGCTTCACGAGACCGATCCCGATTTGTAATTTCAGTTGCAGAAATTAAAGCGTTAGAGGAGGCTAGCCTCCAGTTGGTCTCCGTTAGTGTACGACTGCGTTTGTTTTTTATTAAATTATTCGGACGGGATGCCGTGACGGACCGAGACTGAAAAATATTTCGGTAAATCGTTTTAGTGTTTCTTGATAATATTTGTGAATAAAACAGGCAGTATTATATTATAGCAGTGCTTTTTGGTAATATTTTTAATGTGTTTTTTAAGTGTTTTCTTTCAATTTCAAGGTGTTTTCAGGTTTTCACTTTTCGGGAAGTTTTTTGTTTATTATGGATAAGTTGGACAAAATTAAAAAATCTGACGATATAGTCGATTGGTTGCTGACAAACAATTTCAAGTCTTTATCTTATAATAATGAATTTTACATTATTAAAACTCTGAGAAGGCCTCAACCAAATTTGATTTCAATTAAATCGTCAGATAATCGACGAAATCAAGGATATAATATTAGTTGGTACGATAAATGCGATTGGTTAACCGGCTCCATTAAACAGGAAAACTTGTTTGTTAGCCCTGTTATTTATTTTCCGAATAATAAACGTGGTCTAAAATAGAATACTCCGATTCGAAAAATTTACCTCGTGTTATGGGGCAAATATGATTCACAATTTTTCACTTTTTTAAACGGTAGCGTTCTTTCGGGCACCTCAAAACCATCCAAAAGAAGTTTATTATAGACAGTGTGGCATATACTATTGAGGAAAATATAAGCAAGGAGATTGAAAGTGTTTCTTTTATTGCATGGGAAGTTGATGAAACTACCGATATTACCTCTACATCACAACTTTCAATCGTTTTTAGATATGTCAAAGATGGTAATGTGGTAGAACGTATTATGGGTTTTCATGATGTTTCATCTCGGCGCACAGCTAACGATATGTTTAATTTTTTAATTCCTACGTGTGACACCTATAATTTTAGGCAAAAGTTAATTGCGCAAACCTATGATGGGGCTGCGGTCATAGCCGAACATTTAAATGGTTTACCAACTAAAATAAAGCCCATAGCTCCTCTTGCACTTTTTACGCATTGTCATGGCCATGCCCTAACTTTAGTATTAAGCAAAGCGTGCAACAACATAAAAATGAGTCTCCGGCGGGCGGGTGTGTATATAGTCTATATGACTTTAGCCTCCCCTGTTCTCCAATGCACGAGCCGTCACTGCATATCAGAAATACGCGACGGACTGTGGCTACTCATCGTTTTGAGGTTCAACTTAGTACATCTCGAACTTCACTATTTAAGAGCTCTTTCATTTGGAGAGCTGGGTTTATGTGGAATGAACTTCCTGAGAACGGTTTTCCAAATCGATTTAATCTCCAGCGATTCCAATCCAATGTGAATTGTTACTTTCGCAAAGGCACCGCTCTTAGAGCGTCTCAAGGATTTTCCTCTAGTGCTTGTGTTGTGTCATTTAAAAAAAATAACAGAAAGATGAGGTCACAATAAATGCTCCCAGAACATTATTGTCTTTTCGAAGTAGATATTGAATATGGATACTTTTCATCGCAAGTTAGTTTATATTTTAGTATTTCAACGACATACTGCTTCAACCTCGTAGTTTCTTAGAAAGTCCACAATTATTAGCTATTCAACTTCGCGAACTATTCTGGCTAAAATATACATTAACGACTAAACCAGTAGGTGTTAATGATAATTCATCAGTGTTCTCGCTAAAATGAAAAATGACTCACATAATTTATTCTCGATACAAATCGCTCGAAAGTGAAAGTCAAAACCAACTCTACTTTCAAGACTGAAGTGCTAACCAGTCACAAAAGATCAAGGTTGTTAGGAATATGTTGCATTTTTTATCTAATAAAATGTTAAATCACTGTCGTTATTTGAAAATTATATAACTTTATGTAAACTTTGAATAGAATCAACCCCTGATAAATGAAAATGAATGAAATAGCTTTATCGGTGGTGACCTAATCGGCACATTCGTTTTATAATAGTGTCACATAATTCTTGTGATTGTTCTGCGTAATAGTAATGAATAACAATTGCAACATTCTGTCAAAAGTCAAAACGGATTCTGAACACGAGTGTGAATAAAATGGGTCGTGTAAATTTACGATGGAGGAAATAACATACAGTGCATTTCTTTAACGTCCCCCTCTTTTATTTCTGCATGAATACTTTGTTTTGAAGTGAATTGACAGATGAAACTTTCAAGATGGCGACTGGGCGCCATCTGGGAAAAAATTAAATGGAAAGTGGGTTCTTGTGATACATCATTTTGAAGCTCTTGACTATTACTTCACAAGCCTAGAATATGAAGTCAATCCTACTACAAATTGCGGAACATTTAATAATTTCCTGAAGACAAACACATTAATATCGATATTTCTAGAAATATTCCTTTTTTTCTGCCATATGGCAATTCCAACAGCCCGATAAAGTTTTTTGAGTTATTTTTTGTTTATAAAAACAACAAAAAATGTCAGTACGACAATGAACATCATTGTTCAGTTAGAATATTCTCGTTTAGTTTTCGGTTTTATTAGTAGAAAGGTACCACGTCAACGATTTCTAAAATAATCAATTATCGTCCATTGGAAGAAAAAATTGAAGCGATTTTTATTTACGATGCGACGCGTAACTTTCACGGGATCGAAAGGATTTTCAATGAACGTCTTCCGAATCGTCCTATCTGTAGAAAATATTTATGGGAACTTGTATCGAAATTACCAACTACTGGTAGTGTACATAACAAAAAGCCCCCAGGCCATTCCTCCATTCCGGAAGAACAGCAAGTGCAAATAATTGGTGAGATGGTAGTCCGGTCAAATTAGACTAAAAAATGAGAGTGAAAGTACATCAATTTACAACAAGCTGCAAATGCGTGTAATTGTTCAAAACACAGTTAAAAATTAGATTTAAAATTCAGAATGATTGTGATGCCTGGAAAAAAAATTATTCAAGGTCAAAGGTCAAAAATTACGAAAAAAAAAGTTTTTTCGCGATTTTTACGAAAACGGTAAGTTTTATCATAATATAACCTCAGATAAAAATTGTAGATCATAAAAGTCTTTACAAAACATTTATCATTACTTTTTTTTTCATAGAGCCAACGTTTCTGAGATATGATGAGTCAAAAAGTTGTAAAAGTTGTAATTGTCATAATATGCACACTTTTTCACGACACCTATGAGGTAGTGTACTTAGCACGTTTTCAACGTAGTTCTGCTCACTAGATTCGACACCTTTGGACTTTTTTATGGAGCGATTTGAAGTAAAAGATGTACGAAACTGAACCTGCTTCAATATTGGATATACGACAGATAATAATAAATATTTGTAGAGACATTGACATAAATGTGTTCGAAAATGTTTGGCGTGAAATATCGGATAGGCTGTTCATATGTCAAGAAGTTCAAGGCAACCATTTTGAGCATATGAACTGATCCCAAGTGGCGTCCACTTTTTGCCATCTTGAAAGTTTCATCTGTCAATTTCACTTAAAATAAAGCATTCATGCATTATTTTCATTATCCCACATTTAAATTTTTTGAGTTGACCTGTTTAAAAAATAAAAAAGGGGGAAAGCTTAAAGAAATGCACTATATAATTGAAAATCGTTCGAAATGATATATTACTTGATTCCTCTATTTCAATTCAGTTGTCACGTTAAGGAGATGAATGAGGGGAGTTTCTTGAAAAAAGCAAATATCATAGAAAATGAATAAATTTGCTTCTTGTGTGTATAATGTGTTTAATGTATTGGTAGTTGTTCTGAGTCAGAGACGGTTGAATATACGGCCAAATATTCATATAGATAGAGAGTAGCTCCTCTTGTGGATTAATGAATCAAACCCGATTGAATGGCTCCTCAAAATGACATGATCTCTATTCTGTTTTAGATTTGTTGAAAAAATCACCATCTGGCAGAATCATCTTCACGAGTTCATATCTGTCATATTTCAGTAACTTCTTTCCAAATGATGTGAAAAATGGACAGATAAAGGAGAAGATGAAGTTCTTCGATTATCCGAATTCCAAATTGATGCTAATAGTGGCATCTGATATTTTTGCCAAGAAACTGGATAAATTCAACATAACTTCAAATGCTTACCACCCTGGGGTTGTGAAAACAGCAATAATACCACAACTTGCCGCATTTTTGAAAGGACCTTCCGATATTTTTCAATATTATTCACTGAATATAATCTTAACTCTGTTTGGCAAGGTAAGATCCATTATGGATATGAATAATATCAAAATGAAATAATAGTCATTCGTCATAGTAACACCTTATCATATAATCGAAATGATTTTCCTGGAAATTCCACACCTGTGTGGAATGGGTTTAAAGACGAATTAATTAACAAAATACTTGCCAAGAAAGTCTACGCAAAAGCGATTCGAAACGTTTTTCCTATTGATAAGATAGATAATCAAAATTATAGAGCTTTAACGTATTTTGGACAATCAACGGTAAAAGTTGCTTCATTTTTGAGGAAACGAGATATTAAAATTGCATATAGAACAAGTAATACGTTGGAAAAGTTAGTTAAAAATAATAAATACTCAATCCATGAGTACTTGAAATTAAAGTATGATAGATAATGATAGAGAATGATATCGAAACTTTGACGCAATGTAAATTTCTTATATTTAGCCACCTAGGTTTCCAGTAGTTGAAAAATAACATAAAAAAATAGATGAGTTTTTAGTTTTTTATTTTATATGAATGGTTACGAGTGATAATAAATTTAATTATATATATTATTTTGACTATTGTAATTATTGTTCATTTGGAAAAGCATTCATTATAAAGTATGGCATGTTCATTGGAAGTAGTTGCTTGTTCTTAATTCAGAGATTTTTTAATCGTCTTTTCCGAAGTTGAAACATAACTCATTGCGTCAATTATTTCCTGATGATGGCCCGAGTCTATTTGCAGATATGATTTTATTGAGTGGCTGTTACCATGACCGGTTATTTTAATCAATTGTTGTTTTTCAATTCCCATTTTGGCTAAAGTTGACACAGCAGTGGTTCTTAGAGAATGATTTGTTATTTTGATTTTTTTAACATCAATTCCAATCAATGATGCAGCGGATTTGAACCAGGAAGATATTGTATTCTGTCCAACTGTACTCTTCTTGTACCAGCCTTTGGAACTGAGAGTCTTCCAGTTTGGATTTGGCGTCAAAAATAAACGATTTGTTTTGAGGGCTCAGCTTGCTTTTCAGTTTTTTTAACAGTCCCACTGGGCATATTTCTTCGCTGAGTGTCCTCGGTACCAGTCACTTACTGTCAGCCATTTTCTTTGAACCGCCTTGAATGATCTTGGAGAAATCCAGGTTTTACTCAATGCGGCCTGTTGGTTCCCCTCTATTGTCAATTTTCTCCACAAAATATTTGAGTTGTGCTACCGCTCCTTTATTTTCTCTCCAGGCCAATTCATGACCAGCAACGTGGAAAAACTTTTCTGCAGTCCTTCCGGAGTGTTTTCGTCCCAAAGCTCAGTAATTTTTCTCAGCTCGTCTGCTGATAGTGCAGATGAACTTTTCTTTCTCTTGGTTGGATCCATTTATAGTTTTCGTCGCTTAACATTTTTTGCAGCTATTCTGTTCAAAAATCCTATGTCAGAGAATGGATTAAATTTGCGATTATACTTTTCAAAAAAATATTCCTACTACTGCTTGGCTGTGGAATTCCATAAAAAGTTTACAACATTCTCCTTGTAGTCTTCGGAGTTCATTTTCCTATGTTGAACCCAAAGTCTTCAAGAATAGGCGCCAGTTCTTTCGTGGTATTCGCGGGTGTCAACTGCTCAATCTCCTGGCAAATAGTTTCATTACTTTCTTGACCGAAGCGAAACATAATTTCGAGGTTAGGGTTTCACTTACTCACCATGGCAATCAAGTCGACCACACATTTTATGTTTCGCTGGTGATAAAGAAGTGAATTTGCATTGAGAATGGAAATATAAATTTTAAAAATATATAATTTTTCATCACAAATCGGTGTGGAATTTTCTTACCGAATAACACGCGAGGTCAAATTAATATCCGGAAATATTTTCTCGCTCATGAATATTTTTAGAAAATTTCCCTCATCTGCGACTCGGAAAATTTTCAAAATCATCATAAGCTCCAAAAAATTTCCGGAAATAATTTGACCTCTAAGTGGTATTATAGTGAGTATTTATTAGACCATTTTCGTTGACATTTTTGCCTTAGGAGTTGGCTCAACAGTATGGATGCAGGTTTAGAATAGACGATAGAACACGTATGCCTGTAGATAGGGACGTAATCCCCGACTGATAACATTCGTGTACTTTTCAACTAGCCTTTAGAGAGTGAGTTCGATAGTTCTTTGGAGTCGATGAATCCCCGTTTTTGGGGGAGAGGAACAGTCCACTCTTCAAAGAACATTAAGTCCGTCTGGGTCGCGAGAAGCAGATATCTTCGAAGTCACCAGAGCTTTGTGAACAGCCCATCAACAGTCCAACTGTGTGACTAAACGCTTCTTGAATCAAATTTATTCAAAACAAATCTATATTTGTAATCATATAAAGTGTTATGAATTTTCATCAAGTAACGGATTAATCTCTTTTTTGTTGACTTTATTTATCAACGGACATAAACGATAAGTGATCATTTATCATTTTGCAGACCCCGGAACAAGGAGCCCAAACCACCATTCACCTAGCGGTATCAAAAGATGTTGAAGGTGTAACAGGAAAATTCTTTGGTGAAACAACGCCTTCTCCAAAACCCCGATTAACTGATAACAAAAAGTTTTGCGAGGGGATTTGGGCTGCATCTGAAATCAATGTGAAATTGAAACCAGAAGAAAAATTATGATTTAAAATGATCTGTTTTAAACATAGAAGGTGAATAAAATAGTTGGAAAATCGAAATTTCATTATTATAGGAACACTACAATGGGGTATTCGGAGAATATTATGTTTCAGAAATGACTATCCTTCTAACGATATAACCTGTATATTTAGTGATTTTTGTATTTCACTTTTGGTTCGGATCTTAGTCCATCAAATATGTTTTTTGTCTAAAATGTCATATTTAAATATTTTTAAATTCGGCTAATGAGATATTGTGATTATGACAATAACTGAAAATTCTGCTCATGCAGAGATTCAGTATAAATGCAGAATAACGTAATTCAATATTTTTGAATTTTCATATATGATTTTCAATAATAATTCTTCATAAGAGTGATGAATATTCCTATAATATAATGAACTTTTAAAAATAAGAGGTGTTGTTATGAACATCAAACAAATAACAGAGTAATTGATATCATGACAATATAAAGATCTCTCTCCACTTGTCCGATAATGTAAACTGTCTCTATGATTATTTAAAAACTCAAAACAGCTCAAATACAGATGTTAGTTCAATGATAGGAAATGTCAATAATATTATATTATGAAACTCCGTATACCCGCTAAAAATCTAAATATACTTGGGGAGTATGGTTATATTTCAGAAATTAATTTACACTCGAATTTGGGGTGAACGGGAACGTGTCTTGATCATATTTTTGTGCGAACCGATTCACCCTTCGAGGGTTTCATACCTTTTGGAATAAAATCATATATAAGTGATCACTTTCCAATACTCCTACATATCAAAAACCTATCTATACCATCAAGTACCATCAGTGCTGAGAACAAAAAATATATAAATTCTTTATATGAAAAACCAAAACTGCGAGATGAATTAGAAAGGCTAATATGTAAATAAAATGACAAAAAACTTCATCATCTTCAAAACCTTCAAACACCTTCAAAAGCAATATCCAACTATGCACTTACCAAGCATGAAACAAAAAAAATGTACTGGTGATGTTTGAAGTTTTTCAACTAACTGGACTACTCTAGTTTTGAAGTTGTTAATGAAGTTTTTTGTCATTTTATGTGTATATATATAATTACCATTTGTTTACAAAAAAAATTTGGAGCTGTAATAACTTCTACTTTTTATACGCGAGTGCTTTCGGTAGCAGGCTGTACTATTATCTTCATGGCTCTACCCAAACTGAACGTTTTATCTTCTTGTTTATTCTTTTATAGGGTTAGAATCCCTTAGTTCAGGTATTTGTCCTCTCCTGTCTTCCGGATGTCTCTTGTAATTTGCTTATATTTGGGTTACATCAGATAATATCCTTTGTGTTAGAGTTTCTCTAGTTTCATTGTATATAGGAATGTGTATTCTATTGTGGAGTATATTGAATGTTAGGTCTTGCTGTGTTTTGATTTGTATTTGTTCCTAGATAAGTGAATTATGACTTTTGAATTTATGGATGTTTAAGTTTTCCGAACTGTCCATACGGTTTCCTTTATTGAATTGTTTTATGATTTTGATGTTATCTGATGAGGAAAAGTTGAGTTTTTTTTATATAGTATATGTTGCGAGGTTTTATTTATATATTATTGAGTTTATGTATGCATTTTTGTGCTCGTCGTACCTTCGGATCAAATTTTTCTTGGATTTGCTGATATAGAATTTGCTGCAGTCCGAGTATTGTATGCTGTACACTCCTTTCAGGTTTTTGTCTTCTTCTTTTCCATAGCTATTTATTTTTTGTATTATTTTCGTGTTCGGCTTGTTAGTAATATTGATCATCAAGGGTTTGAAGATGTTTGTTGATTTTTTGGTTTGGTGACCTATGTATGTGAATGCAGTTCATCGCTGTATTGTAAGTAAGTAAGTAAGTAAAGTTTATTTGACTACATTACATTACATTTGTAGCAGGTCATTACAAAAAGGTGTATATGCACATATCTATAAATAATTTGATGTACCTATATATTTCAAAAATTTAATTTTTTTTTAAATCACAAAATGACTATTTTCGATAAAGTTTAATGTAGTAAAAGTACGAGAAAGCCTAACATAATTGACTAACAAACAAAGAGATTAATTGTGCTTTGATGACGTGAAAAGTGGTGCTTCCAAATACTCCCTCACTTCATAGAAACA
>WOGP01007981.1:0-11449 GCA_015342065.1 Leptinotarsa undecemlineata
GAAGTACAATACTAGTGCAAAAATATAAAAAAACTTATATTTTTCATTGTTTCACTCTCATATCAGCTATGGTGTACAACTTTTGGGAAATTCATGTCATTCCATTCAAATATTTAGAATGCAAAAGAAGGCATTGAGAGTGCTGGCTAATATTAGATACAGGGATCACTGTCAAGAATATTTCAAGAAACTTTGAATTATGCCATTGCCAACTTTATTTCTTTATTACGTCTTGATTGAAATCTATAAGAAAAATCCATCATTGGTGAAACAATGTCATATCCATGAGCATAACATACGAAACGCTACCACATCAGAATAAATCAATTTCGTCTTCACTTATCGCAAAAAAATCCATAGATTACTCTCTGTACAATATTTTGCCCCAAGATTTCAAAGAACTCAGTCTGAACACATACAAGAGAAAATTGAAAAATTATTTGTTGAGTCATTACTTCTATTCTGTCGATGACTTCAGAACACATTTTTGTGGTAACATACAAGTCAATACTTCTTGTTGATTTTCAAAGTTTTTACGTATGTGATTGTTTTGTGAATTTTAACTTATAAATTTCAAATGTAGAGCCAAACATGTTAGAGTATTAAAGAGTTGTAATTCAGAAGTAATTCAGTATTAACGCTTGAAAAAGCTATTGTATAGCGAAACACGTGTCGCGGTTTTTGTGAAACCCTTTATAGTGAAAATCATACAAAACTCCATTCATGGGTTTTAATGTGGATTCTCATCAAGTATCGGCCAGTTTTATTCATTTAACTTTATATCACGAACGCGCCTATTTTTCCCGCGGCTGGCGCCCCAGTTGGAATATTTGAAAATGTTTTTCATTCCGCATCTAAGATCTAAGAAGTACTCATATACCAAATTTCAGCTTCTTAGAATACACCAGTCGAAGAAATAGAATTAATGTTGAGTGACTTTCCCATTAGTAAGTATAGATTTGTATGACGTAACGGCAAGATTCTTGGCATCAATGGGCATGTTCTTCAGAAAAAAAGTTTGGATAATTTTGTTCCGAAGTTTATCTCATTGATATTAGAACTTCATGAAACACCGCATCGCTGACTGTTAAATTCATTAGGTCAAAATAATCTCCCATTACAACTTTCCTAACAAGAACTTGCCTTTCAGCATACGCTTCCTAGCATATATAATAACGTAAGAAAGAAAATTGTCACCGGTTCACTGTGAGTGTGGAAGAAATCAGCTGACTTCAGATCCATAATGTCATCCTGAATATTTGAAAAGTTCGAACCAGTTTCCACCCCAGAAATTGGTATTTTATACGTGTGAAGCAGTAATGAAAATACAAGCGATCAATCGGGGTGATAATCCGTGTTTATTGGAAAACGCAAAAACGTTATAGTGACTTATCGGGCGCTGAGCGATCCATCATTTCGGAATTTGAACATAAATACCAGCGCGTGTATGATTTAACTGCAGGTGCCCGGACTTTCAGGTAATCGAAAATGAGTTCTGTCGAATGAAGAATGATGTCCTATTTTGCATACATGTAACGAATTTTTTGTGCAAATGGAAGGTCATTCTTTGCATTTTCCGTGCATGAAAGCTGATAATGATATAGTTTTCCTAGGACTATCGAAAGAAGTTCCAGTTATGCGAAGCTACAAAGTCTGTAACTGAGTTGCTCCAAGCATCAGAAGTGAGTCGAACAAAGGCTTCCAAAATTTTTCTTCAATATAAATTCCACCTATACAAAATTAACCGAATGAAAACTGTTTCGAAAAATTAATTGAATTTCGTGAGACACATCTTAACCGTATTCATATTCCGATACTAGAGTGATTTAAATCCCAATTGACACGACAAATTCACATCCAGTCCTTTTAAACACAAATCCAAATGGTTAAGGATATTTCAGTTTGCTGACTGATCAATTCTCACATAACGATATATGTTCCAGGAATATTTCATGAATATACATTCAATGATATTGTATTATGCTATGAATATACTCCAGGAATGGATGTCTTGAAATAGTTGCATTTGGATGCAAGATCCACAGAAGTAATAAGACACATAATATTCATTAAGAAATATTCCAAAAACAATACACACTGAAATATTTAACTAGAAACACTACCAATATTAAAAATGAAAAATCTAATTCGAGATAATTATTAACTGAATAAAATACTCCTGAATAATTTCATGTTACAAATATTAAAAATGTAGTTGTATTTGGATGTTCCTACTCTCAAAAAAATTAAAAATCTGTGACTTCATCAACACTTATTGAAAAATAATGAATATATCATTTCATTGAAGAAGAAAAAATGTATTACATGAAGAAATGAGTAAGATATAGGTTTCTCACTTCAAAAACTAAACCCACAAATGAAGTATTTTTTATGAGTTTAATGATGGGTTCATCAATTTATTTCACTTACAGTTATACAAACTTTGCTTACCAGAAGAGTTTTTTTTATTTTTCTCCAAGAATGCATCAACCAATCTTTTATTATTGACACCTGAAACTATTTGAAAGTGGCAAAACAAAATTGGAATAAAAAACAAATAGTTAATTTTTTCATAGGTTCCTCATGAACATTTAAAACTTTTTATGACCTGGAGAGCAACTTGCATTCCCGTTGGTGAAAATTACTCATTACATTGTCAATTTCTTGGCCAGGTACTTTTCTATTAGGCATGTTGATAATATCTTAAAATGATAAAAATTATGAAAACAACTGATACAAAAGAATGTGCCACTCCCTTACTTTTCTCTAATGAAGATACATAACTGAAATCACTCTTGTTCAAACATGTACATAGTCAAACCAACAAATCCCACACACCAACTCACTTCGGGCCTCAAATGAGGTATTGTAGGTTGAGCACCATGAATTTATTATCGAAACTATTGCCTTTTACTTACTTTTCTCAAAGACTTAATATGTAACTCTACTGTTTGAAGATGCAAAAGTAAACTATTCGCTGTACTGTAAATTGGACAGCCTCAAACTATAAATAGTACACTAAACATGAGAAAATGATACTTCAATCATAACACCAATGCCAACCGTCATGTTGAAACATTTGTCCATTTCAAAGCAAAGCTGTCAAGCGATAAGGGGCAGCTGCTTTCACAGAGCTTCAACTGTCGTGCGCTACACTTCAATTGACCAATGAGAGACGTTTACTCCAATACTTCACTTCCTCATTTCTCTTTCCCATTTGGCAGTATTTGTCGTTTTGTAAATGAATAATTTCAAATACAAAAAGAAAACTAGGATAAGAATCCACCGATTTATTGATTCAATTGATTCATTTATTGGACATCCGATTAAAATCTTCAAATATTTTTGTTTTCAATAATATCGAATTATTTGAATACGTTTTCATTAGATAATTCAAAATTCCAGTAATACACCGTATATAATATTTCAAAATATACCCTGGATATATATTCTAAGAATATTTCATATGGTATATTTGATCGACAATATTCTTAGAATATTCACGGGAGAATAATCCATTTACAGACATTCTATGCATATTATTTTGGGAATAATCCTGCCATATTCAATCAACTATATTTTATGAATATTCTAGAGGCATGTTTATATTCCAAGAATATTCTATGAATATTTGGAAAATATACGTTCATTTTATGATATAGAGAGAATGAATATCTGGTGCTATGTGGGGTTATGCCAAACAATATCAAGAGTTGAAAAATCGGGTATTTGTTCAACAAGATGGGGCTTCTCTAAATTGCGTAATACTAGTGGGAAAGTTCATCGATATTAACTTTCCTAGACGATGGATTAAAAAAAAATTCTACACAGTGACAATACAGATACTTCGATTTGTCTTCACTGGACTTTTTCTGAATCAACGTTTGAATCAAAAAATCTGAGAGACGCAGCAAACTACTCTATATGATTTCCGGGACAAATTAACAAGTATTTTGGGCCTGATATTTTTCAGAATGTGAAGAAGACAAATACTCGTTTTTAGCATTGTATGCTAGTTATTGGTTGTGAGTTCGAACATTCGTTGAAATTAATTTTTCTGTAAATTTCCACTTTTCAATTCTAAATTGAATGTAAACTTTAAAAGTATTTTCTTTTTCACTGACAGTGGTTGTCGTCGTGATGTCAAAAATGTTACATGGTTGAATACCGAGTTGAAAGACTTTCCAATATGTCACTTGACGATTATTTTCATTTTCAGGAGAGGAGGTTTCTGAAAAGGGATTGATTATTACGTGGCAATGTGTTTCTCGATAAAGTGAAATTTTTAAGTTTCACAATCTTTAGACAGTCTCAATATCAAATAACTATTCAGGGTGACCCATTCCGAATGGAATACAGAAAAATGAACATAGGCATCACAAAAGAAACGTTTTCGGAAAAATGTAAGGTATTTAATACGAGAAACAAATTTAGCCGATCTAACTGAGAATATGTTATTATAGACGAACTACATAACTGTGAGAAAATGTTGAAGAAAAACGACATAAATATCATTGGTCCTTCGAGCAGGATATTTTAAAAATTGATTAAAAATATTAATAACAATTTTTGAATTTTCACTTGAAACTATAAGTGAACAGTAAACATCGTACTATCGACATCAGTGCAATCTCGCACAACCCGAAGCAGCAGCATACCAGTTCCAGGATTTCAAGTGCTGAAAATCCATTGTGTACACCAACTCAATCAGCGGTTCATCAATCTATCCAACGAATTCACGGCCGAAAGCATCGATATCTTGTCAAAATAATCAGTGGTCACGGTAAGTCATTTGACTATTCTATCTTATCCTACTCATATATTCTTTCATTGTTCATTATATCGTTTCGATTATCATTTTCACTTAATCAATTTATTTTTTTTATTAAAATAAATTCTATCAGATCAAACGATCAAAATACATCTATCCATATAAATAATTTTATTTATAAACATTTTTTATTTCTTTTTTATCAATTAAGCAATAAAAATGTCTGTCGAGCAAGTTAAAGCATTAAAAACTAAACGGGGAGTTGCCCAGCGATCTCTTACAAATTATGAAAAATTGAAACTTGAGTTAATTCTCGAAGAATCGGAAGAATTGAGCGATTATCGCACAAATTTTGAAGAGCTGTATTTTGATACGTATTCTATTGCCTCAAATATACTAGCTACTCGCGGACAACCACAGTCGCAATCTACAAGTAGTACGGCAGCTATAGTGGATACAGAAGCGCCAAATTTAAATTCTTCGTCGCTTTCTTCATCTAATGAGCAAGCGGAACAAAGAAAAGTTGAAGCCAATCCTTTAAACAATGAAAACAATAATCTATTGAACGCGTCTATATCACAAGCCGTAGATTCTGCAGCGACTAAACCTTGTTTTCAAGCACTATCTAACTTATATTTCAACCCTTGTTTGCCTACTATAAATTTACCCATGTTTCACGGTTCTATTGATAACTGGCTAGAATTTCATGATATTTTCAACTCACTTGTCCACCAAGACAGTAATGTACCCCCAATTCGAAAATTATTCTATTCGAATGGCTGTCTTTCAGGGGAAGCAGCACAGGTCATTTCATCTATTGACAGCATGAAACTTGTTAAAAGAGAAATACGACGATTTAAATTTATTCGCGATGCTTATATTAAATCACTAATTGATTTACCTTCCATTTCAAAAGATTTTTCTACTCGCGCTTTTCTAGATCAGCTTCAAAAGAATCTGAGAGCTCTTCAATCTTTAGGTGAGCCTACTAACTATTGGGACTCATTTTTAATAGTTTTATTTCGCGATAAATTCGATTGTCGTTTAGTTGAAAGGTGGAATGATTTCAGTAACGACTTTCAAAATCCTACCGTTGAACAAATGATCAGTTTTCTCAATAAACAAGCTCAACTCGAAAGTACGCGGCTTCAGACTCAGTCTTCAAGGTCAGGCAATACTAGTAATCAGCCCAAGACCCCAAATTCTCGACGTAATATTCAATCTCAAAAGGCATATGTAACATCTACATCGCCAATTCGGTGTCTCTGTTGCAATGAGAATCACTTCACTAATCTTTGTCCGAAATTTCTCGCGCTCAATCCTTCACAGCAATTTGAAAATGCCAAAAAACATGTATGGTGCATCAGTTGTCTTCGCATAGGGCATCGTCCATCTCAGTGCACGTCCACTAATTGTCGCAACTGTCAACTAAAACACCACACTCTTTTGCATTTTGATTCGCGAAATAATAACAAAAGAAATGTTCACAACAATCCTAATAATAATCACAATTATAATCGTAATAGTAATCATAATCACAATAATAACGCGACTAATAACTATAACACATCTGATGAATTCAATCATAATAATCGTAACGAAAACTAAGCTAACTCTAATAATAATAACAATTATAGCAATCAGACGAATCCAATTCATCGTCGAAATCAACGTGAAAGCATTTTTAACTCTCCTGAATGTTCAAACACAAATCTCGCCTCATCTTCAAGTGTAAATATGCATGTGCAGGCTTCTTCTGAAGCAGTTCTAGTTACTGCAATCGTGGATATCGTCAATAAGTACGGAAAATCTAAAACTTGTAGAGTATTCTTGGACGCAGGCTCTCAGGCTCATTTCATTACAGAGAGCGTCGCAAGTTTTTTAAATTTTGATCGTAAAACAGTAAACATTGCAGTTTCCGGTCTTGATGATATCTCGACAAATATAAAACAATCTACCAATGCAACAATCAAATATCGTCAAAATAAATTTGCAAAGGATATCGAATTTCTCATTGTGCCTCAAATAAGCACATTCGTGCCGTCAATTCAAATTAATCAATCTCTACTTGAGATTCCCAAAAATATTCCCTTAGCTGATCCAGAATTCTTCAAACCTTCTGAAATTGAGGTTCTTATTGGGGTAAAATCGTTCTACAAATTACTCAGCATAGGCCAAATCTCATTAAAAGGCCAGCCAGATGCGGTTCTTCAAAAAACTCAACTAGGTTGAATCGTAGCTGGTGAAATTAAAAATCCTGTCGCTACTAGACGTATAACTTGTCACTTAGGCTTGCATGCAGAACCATTTGATTCTGATCTTACTCGCTTCTGGGAAATCGAAGAAATTCCCTCATCAAAAATTTCATCCCCAGAAGAAAAGGCATGTGAAGTACATTATTCACTTCACACTACTCGAGATAAATCTGGTCGATATGTCGTTAGGCTTTCTTTTAATGACAAAATTCAAAATCTCGGAGAATCTTATTCAACTGCTTTACGTCGATTATACGCCTTAGAAAGGCGATTCCAAAAGGATCCAGATCTTCAACGCCAATACTCTGACTTCTTAAGCGAATATCAAAAGCTGGGTCATGTGTCTCGTATTTTCGGTCAAGACGATACTGCCAGGGGTTTTTATCTTCCCCATCATGCGGTAAAAAAAGACGACAGTTTGACTACCAAAATTCGAGTTGTATTTGACGCTTCGGCTAAAACATCAACCGGTATTTCATTAAATGATACTTTAATGGTAGGTCCCAAATTACAAGATGATCTGTTTGTAATTTGTTTGTAATCTATATGCACTTACTACCGATGTTGAAAAAATGTACGTGTACATCCAGATGATGCGATCTATCAAAAGATTCTTTATCGTAAAAGTATTAGCGATCTGATTGAGACTTACATTCTTGAAACTGTCACATACGGCACAGCTTCTGCCTCTCATCTAGCTATTCGATCCTTACAGCAGCTAGTTGAGGACGAAGGTCATCACTATCCACTTGCTTCTGTATCTTTAAAAAGATATTTCTACGTGAATGTTCTTCTTACAGGTGCGAAAACACTATCAGAATCAGAGCTATTGCGCGATCAACTACAAGATTTAGTTAAGAAAGGTGGCTTTCAGTTACGAAAATGGGCTTCAAATCATCCGTCACTTGTATCCAATTATTCTGAGCTTCCAAAAAATACTTATATGTTCCTTGATCCTGAATCTTCTGTCAAAACCCTAGGTATCCACTGTAACTCTAAAAGTGATATACATTTTTATAAGGTTAATTCAACTATTTCAAACACTCTCACAAAACGAAACATCTTATCTCAAATCGCAATAACTCGTCTAGCTGATTATGAGCCAGGTCATTTACCTGATTACCGCATTGTGCATTCGCGACCTTTTTTGAAAACAGGTGTCGACTACTGTGGCCCACTGTACTTTGAAGAGAAACGATTCTATAATCTGAATAAACTCAAGGTCTACGTTGTTATTTATATCTGCATGGTCACTAAAGCTGTTCATTTATAGAGTTTTTTTCCGATCTTACTACGGAAGCTTTCTTAGCTAGTATTAAGCGTTTTTTTTGCTAGGAGAGGAAAGTATTTTGAAATCTTTTCGGACAATGGCACTAACTTTGTCGGCGCTGGCCGTGAGCTGCAAGCCTTATTCAATTAAGCTGATTACCAAACCGCTATAAAACAACATTTCCATAATGAAAGAATCACTTGGCATTTTATAATACCCCGAGCTCATAATTTTGGAGGACTTTGGGAAGCTGCAGTCAAATCATTTAAAAAACATTTACTCCGCACTGTCGGAGATACATTGCTTACATGTGAACAATTAGAAACATATATAATTGAGATTGAAGCGATATTGAACTCTCATCCTTTATTCCCATTATCCTCGGATCCAAACGACTTTTTGCCTTTGACTGCCGGCCATTTTCTCACTGGTGCTCTATTGACAAGCTGTCCAGAGGTTGACTTCAATAACACTCCATCTAACCAATTGTCTGCTTGGCAACATGCGCCAAAATTGAAGCAGCACTTTTGTGATCGCTGGCATAAGGAATATCTAAATAACCTTATCAGCTCGCACCAACGTTCTAAATCAACTAGCAGGATTCAAGTTGAAGATTTGGTTCTGATCCATGAAGACAATCTACCCCCACATGTTTGATACATCGGAAGAATCACCGAAATCCATCCAGGAGAAGACGGGATTGTTCAGGTTGTGACTCTAAAAACCGAAAGTGGCGAGTGCAGTGAAAGTATTGGGAAAATATTTGAATCGTCCTCAGATCAAAACCTGGGTCCAATTTGATATCTTAAATGATTTCATTCGAGTAGAGTCACTGTATGGATACTTTATCATCCATTATTGTGCCATTTGCCAAAAACGATATATATTTCAATTTTCATATGCAAACAATACAAATTAACAAATGAAATGCTGTTTTTGTACAATTCCGCACTGGAAAGTAGTTATTTCATATGAACATATTTTCCGTCTGTACATATACAATTTTCGAAATGGAAGAACAAAAAATTGCAAAACTAACGCTCTATTGAAATTTCGAACTAGCATTCCATAAATAATCAATATTGGCTTCTAAGGACATTGGGGGTTTATTTATGGCTGACTGATAAACGTCTATTGTATACGGGCAACCAATAGAATTGAAGTGGTGATATTATTTATTCAACTTAACGATGTCATTACCAAATTGTATCTCCCAGAGGGTGAGACACTAATTGCCATAATCAAGTTTAATAGGCACCATTCGCGTCTCCAATTACATCATAAAAGAATGCACTCTAGTTCATTTATGTTTATAATTGATTATTTTAAGGAATATTGAAGAGACAGAGTGTGTATCGTTTCGGTAATTGGACATTCAGTTTTGATTTTAATCAAGAACTATTTCTTCTGGACAATGAAATCTGATATTTCGCTTACGTCCATATTAGAATACGTATTTGAATGCCATTTTGTTTGAAACTTGATCCCTTGATCCTTCAAATACGTGTAGGTATCTATAAAGAAACAGAATTGATCTATTTCCAGTATATTTCTATTTCTTTTCCAATTTCAAATTGTTGATATACTTCCATTCGACTGTCTTAGTGGGTTACCAAATGTTTCAGATCACCATTAAATTTTGTTGTTATTCAGAAACGAATACAGTGCTGAGAATAAAGGAAACAGGAAAAAATCAACTGTTCAAATTTGTTGAGATTGGAGGCTGAAACTAGTCACAGGGAAACTTCCAGAAATGAAAGTAAATGTTACATGCAGTTGATATTACATTCCCTCTAACCAATGATATAAGGTTGTTCCAATGAAATCCATTAGATACAGTGCACTTTTGCCAACGTAACAAAAGTCGATTGATTTCGTTAGCATGAAATATGGTTGATCGGAATTCGATGAAGTCGACGAAAGTCGTGTTTTTGCCTGGTATTGATTAGCGAAGGTTCTACCAGTGAGAAAGTTATCGGAGTGTTTTAAAAGATAATAGTTGATTGGTGAGAGGTCTGGGGAGTATGGTGGCTGAGGCAGGGCTTCGATGCTCAATTTGTTTAATATTCAGACAGTGATTTTGTTAAATATGCGGATGGGCCTTGCAGAAAGTTACAGTAAATCTCACCAACCTCTGACCATCATACAGTAGCTATGGTCTTTTTTTCAGTAGGTTTTCGCATTTGGGAACACCACCTCGGAACACCAATACTTTTTATACCATCAATGCACATGTACAATTTGTTCCATTACTACAACTCTAGCCTTTTCTTTCTAACTACGGTACGAAACTTCAGAAGGGGATTCTTTGAGTTGTTTCAAAAAAAAAATCTGTGGACATATGTCTGGAGTTGATTCTTTTCTGAGATACAGGGCGTTGAAGTTTAAAAAAACGGTATTTATGAAATATGAATATTTTTACTCTGACTCGATTGAAATCTGCTACAGTTATTTGATGTGATAGATAACACGCTTATTCAGCCTGGACTTGATTGAAATTATTGAGTCCAGTGGAATCTCAGGGGGCACCACAGCCAACGTGCTTCTTCTGCATTTCCATTTGCTATTCCATTAATATGGTAACTGCAGTTGCTGAGAGACCCACTAGCAACTTCGAAATCGATTTCTGCAACATCAGAGGCCTCAAATCAATTATAAACTCAGTGCACCAACTTCTGTAATCAATTAATCCTCATATTCTTGCACTAATAGAAACCAAAGTCACTGCTTCAATAAACCCCTTCAATTTTCTATATCCCGGCTATGATTTCCACCCCCGATTGAGACATAACTTTGAAATTCAATCTCTTTATCAGAAGCGATTTCTTCTCACAACGGACGGAAATGATAGGACCCCAAAACTTTGATGCTATGTGGTTGAAAATAATATTACAGAAGGTAACTAAATTCATATGCTGCGTTCAGCGACCACCAAGCGATATACATTATAGACCTATATTCTCTTCACTTTGTAACATAGGCTGGCCTGGCCCGTGAGTTCGCATTGGAGAAAGTGGCCTAAGGGCTCAATTGATATTATTCTTGCTTCTTAGAACAGAACTTAATAGAAATTCAATACAAGAAGAATATTTGATTCCACCTACCTTGATACTCGGACTTGCTGATCTCTACTTCTTCTCGAACGGAAACACT
>WOGP01007982.1:0-11449 GCA_015342065.1 Leptinotarsa undecemlineata
GGACCTGTACTGCACACCACAATTGACAGACGAAAAGCTTCCATCGAGACAGGCCATGCAACCGCCCGCTTGATGAATTCGTCCACGGGAAAGCGTATCAGCGCCGCCCCCGGTGAAAAAACGATAAGGTGCCGGTTTTGCCGTGAATTGATGGGTGTAAATCACCGGTTAGCACGATGCGCCCGTCGTTACATTACAAATGACCGCCATCTATCTGAGTTCATCTTCCGGTCGCTTCTCTTCCAACAAATTGTGACTCAAATATCGTCTAACTTGGTTCGCGAGAGGAAATTGAATGCAAGGAGGTTTCAGTAATGAGGATGTTCATTTGAGAAAGATGTTCTCGAAATGTCCGATTGAATATGATTTACATAAAAAACTACTAAAGACAAAGGACATGTTTCGATTGTTCTGACTGAGTGAAGTGTTATCTCCCCTCACGAAGACGTCATCTATGGGACTGACAGGATAGGTGTGATTGATGACTTGTTTACTTTATGGTGATTCATGAATCACTTAAATGAAATGAATAAAAACACTTTTGTCTAAATACCATTGGAAAATTTTTATTTCACGACCGGTTTCGGGTGTTATCCCATTATCAAGTATAAAACTGAAATCTGAATCTATAAAATCGATGTTCCAAATTCAGATTTCAGTTTTAAACTTGATAGTGGGATCAAACCCGAAACCGGTCGTGAAATAGAAATTTTCCAGTTGTATTTGAATAAAAGTGTTGTTATTCATTTCATTTAAGTGATTGACAGAGAACTCTGAAATCAAAGATGAACGAGGCTTTCCAAGACTGATAGTTGCAGAGTCAAGCTTCAACGTTGAATACCAAGAGATTTCTCCGCTGTCTTCCACTGCAGCTTTCACTGCAAGGGAACTAGCTAACTGACTGATTAGTAATTGAAAAATATTGTACAAATATTTCAATTTACTTTCTTCCCTTAAGTTCACAAACTCATTTCCTTTCATCAAAGGATAGTTCATATCAGGGTTGGAAAAGCATATCTGCTTTATTACTGACGTAATGAATATTTCATGTTAACAAGATTTTTTGATTTCCTAAGATTTAAAATTGATGAATTGTGTTCATTGAAGGACAATCATTGTGTTCAGTAATATACGCTAGCACTAATTAATTAGAATTCGATCAGGTGATCTTTTGTGAATTTAAGCTTCAACATCAATCACCAAATGAGAAACAGCTTTCTGATAACGCTGCTTAAACTTGTCATCAATGGTGCTAGGCTATATACGACAAATGCATTTTTAGACTTGACCGTCCTGAAAAAAATACGACTGAAAATTTGTAGATTTTGATATATATTCTCAAAAACATTTTTGATTGAAGACAAACAAAAGTTGCCACGGCAGTCTCTTGCAAGCTTCAATATCGACCTTGTGTTTCTCCCGGCAGCTTTATTTCTCAATAGTTGAGTTCAATGCATTCCTGGTAGAGCCTGTATTATGTGAGATTTGTTTTAGGCTCTTGCTTTATATGCCAGCAAATGTGTTCACATTGAGATTTTATCATTATATTAGAAGTATATAGCGAGGTATATAAAAGGTGACATAGCTATGTATATGCGAAGATCACTTTGAACTATAATATTGCCTTTCTCAAAGTCTAGTGCTCGAACAACTCTGGATGTCAGTAAATTCTACTGGGAAAATTATTTGTTTTGAAACTCTATATTGTCCATCCAAATCTAATACTGTATCATGTATCAGTGAATAAGAGAAAAAGATTTCTAATCTATTAATGAGTGACTTTATCATGATATTATGATTGTTTTCCATTTTCTTTTTTGTAACCTGAATCTCTCTTTATACTCTCTAATTATTTCTTTTTTCTCTATTTGTGTGTGTAATCCTGTTGAGATTAAACAAATTATCATTATTACGGCAAGTGACTTGAAAATCAATCTTTCATCAATCGATAACCGATCTGTTTAAAAAAATCTGTTTGATCTCTTTTATCAATTTTTCTCGAACTTAAACCTCGCCCAGTTGATTACATCTCCTGATTGTTTCACGTCTGAAAATGATTAACAATGTGAATATTACTGATATTTAAGGAATCCCTGATCATATGGTTATTTCGTGCACTATTAGAGAAATAGAAAAAATAATTTCAAGGGAATTCAGTATCGCGATTTTTTAAGTTTTGATACAAATTATTTTTTGGCTATTTTTGCACTTATTGACAGGCTGAATACCGTTGATGATATGATAATAACATTTAATTATATTCTCAATAATCTACTTGATCCCCATGTTTGTTTCCGAAAAATCAAAGTAATGAAAACACTTGCATCTTGGCTCATTTTCAACATCCAACAGATAATATATCTAAAGAATCGGGCATTGAGAAAATATTTTCAAACTTGAAACATTGCAGCAAGGGACAGCTATGAGAAATTTAAAAATTATATGACATTTGCGAAGACAACATAGAACACATTACGAAATTAAAACATACCTAGTAAACCCAAATTTAATCAATCAATTTTCTGCAATATATCCCTCCCCAACAAAAGAGAATATCAATTTTTGCTTCATGAAGAGTACCAGAGAAAGAAAACTGAACATTTTTTCAGGTTCTCCCCTGTTGATCAACAAACTGTTCAGAAGTTTTTGAATAAAATTTGGTATAAAGCTGTAGGTTCGGCAGTTTTGCTACTACATATGTATATGGACTTGTACTCACTGAATACGACTAACTTCGCCTTCGCCAGTCGATTTATTATTATTATAGGGTTTTTCATTAAGCGTTTCCTGAATAAAGCAAAGTGTGTGTGAGATATTGAAATGTTTCATTCATTTGGAATACAACATCGTTGTACATCAAAAAATGTTTCACGATTTTTGTAAAACCTTTATAGTGAAAACTTTCAGTTGCACATGCCCATCTCTGTAGAGATTTGATTCTATTAAATACCTTGGGGTCATTGTTGACAAACAATTTAGATGGCACGAACATTACTTACGTCACAAAAAGGGTAAGATCACTCATGAATAGATTCTACACTCTTCGAGATATATTGAAAAAACTTTACAAGGTACACAAAACACAATTTCAAAAATAGTTCTTAAGAAAAACAGAAACTATTCTACCAATCTTTTGTATGAGGAAACAAAAATATTCAATGTAAAATCTCTTTACACTTATCGTTGCTCAATGTGGTCTCAAACAAATTGTCAAAAATTTTTGCTACAAAATTCACGAACAAATACACAAGGTGTTACAAATACACAATTTACAGTTCCCTGAATGCATGACACTTTGACTCAAATATCAGTTTATTTTTATGGACCCAAATAATATAAAACGAATGAGAAAAACACTAGCTAGCCAATTCTTGGGGTGCAGACTACTCAACCCTGTTGCATCTGTATAAAGCAACAGTGAGATCAAGATTAGACTACGGAGCTATAGTGTACTCAAGTGCCACAGAAGCAATTTTGAAACCATTAGATAGCGTTCATCATGCTGGTATAAGAATAGCATATGAAGCGTATCGGACTAGTACAGTGGAGAGCTTGTACGTTGAGTCAGGAGAACTCCCATTACAATTGGGAAGAATCTACCTCAGTTGACCTATGCTTCAAGAATTTCATCAAATCCTAAAAATCCTACCCATAGTCGCATTTTTCCCAAGCATATAAATGAAATATACCAGCAAAAGACTCACATTATGCCGTCCATACATACCCGCATCCGCAGAATACCTGTCAGTATCAACCTCCCATCTAGCTATCCAATTTCCTTAAATATTCCTCCACCATGAATAATCGATATTCCACCCTGTAACACAGAACTTCTTATATTCCCGAAAGATGAAACTCCTGCTGCACTGATCCGAAAATCATTCCAGGCCATTTCATCTAAGTTCTCTAACTTTAATCACATCTAAACCGATGCTTCCAAAACAGAAAAAGGTGTGGAAGCAGCCGTATTCAGCAAACATGAGAGTAAAAGCTTCAAACTACCTAGCGTTAACAGTATTTACACTGAAGAGGTTTATGCCATCGCACAGGCAATTATACATGCGAGACAAGTGAATGAAAACTCCGTAATATTCACAGATTCATTGAGTGCAATAGAGGGAATCCGCCAATTTTATCCAAAACATCCTCTCCTACAACAAAAAAAGTAGAGATAATCTGGATACCTCCACAGATTGGGTTACCAGGAAATGAGAAATCCGACATGCTGGCACGTAATTCCCTCTCAAACACTAGTGCAGTGACTATTAAAAAAACACCGCCCACAGACATATATCGTTAGATAAAAACTTCCATAAACGTTATCTGGAAACAGAAATGGCAATCTTCAACCACCAATAAACTGTACAAAATGAATCCCAACATGGAAATGAAAAATTATGCTGCCCTTAGTCGAAAAAACCAAATAATCATAGGTCGCCTAAGAATTGGACACACTCGTTTCACTCACCAACATTTACTGAAAAAGGAAGCTTGAAGTAAATGTGAAAATTGCAACATGGACCTAACAGTGGAACACCTATTCACATGTCAACAACACCAACAAAATATAAACGAATTGAAGCTAACCGGAGACATATCCACTATTTTAAATAGAGAATGGAATAATATAATAAAATATGTCAAACGAATCCATATATTTAATTCAATTTAATGTATACCGATATGAACTGTATCTCACATGTACCGCCGCTAATAACCCTATGTGGTTGATGCGGTTTGAAACCTAAAATTAAAAAAAATAGCATCTTAATTCATTTATCATTTCAAAGGCGTAGGCTTTGCTTGGTTTCTATGGCAGGAAAAATGAATGTGTTGTTGATATCTGTTGAGAACTGTCAATCGTTTATGAACATATCAAAGATGTATTCAAATGATGAAAGTACTGATATGCTATTATAGTTATGCAAAATCAAATGAAAATCACATGCATACATACATGGAACACATACATGGAATATGTATGTGTTCGAAGGCTTTTTCAAATAAATTTCTGAGAAAACTTCATATTTAATGGTTAGATATTTGTTTATTTATAACATGCTTATAATAAAGAAGGAATAAATAGATTAAATTTTCTAGGGCAGATTGATTCTCAAAAATATAGAGTTATTTGGGTTCATTCAAGACCAAATACCTTCTACTCGATTAAATGAAATTAGGAAATTTTTCAACAAAATATCCTTGAGGATAGTGTATTTTCATTTCGTCTCCATGAGTTCACAGAACAGTATTTTTTCTATACGGGGCAATATACAGGAATTATCAAGAAACTTGAATTCAGTTATTGATCAGGTGAATTCATAATAGAAATAAACTTTATTTTTCTTCGAAATAAAATTGTCTACTGACGAAATGATAAATATGTTCTACATTTTCGGTGAATCTGACAGAAATTGTTTATTATCCAGTATAATGTGTACTGTTCGATATCCTCGAAGTCTTTACGACCAGAGAGTGATGCTTTCAACAGTTGAAAATCCTCATGTAAGAACGAGGGAAATTGCAAGAGTGTTTGAATGAAGTCATACTTTCGTGAACATAATGTTGATTACATCAAGAAATAAATTAAACGGATTATGATACTGATTATGAGTTCTGTATTACGAACATTTTATTGATATCAAATTGAATATTTTGAAATAATTATGTTTTGTTTTCTGACGAGTCCACATTTAAAAGTAATGTCATGGTAAATAAACATAATATGCACTACTACTCAACAGAAAACCCCCCATTGGATGAGAGATAACTAAAACAGATGACGAATAAATGTTTGGGGGAGGCATGATTGGGGATCAGCTCATAGGACCATTTCAGTGATGAGCCTCTGATTGGAGAAAATCAAAAGACACTGCACTAATCTTTTGGAAAATAGGTTTCGGTGAAAATTCTGAATTTTAAATCAGCCCATGCCATCCTGAACAAAATTCACTATCATGCCAACTCTCTGAATGCCGGTGTTTGGATTCTACAGGGGGGATGATTTTTCAAAAAATCCGGAATTTTATTTTTATCGTATCGATTTAAATTTGTATAATCGAAAAGTCCACAATATGTGCATCAAAAAATGACAAAGGTTCCTAGAATCAAAACTGGCGGGTATAGAGAGGGTATACATCGTATCTATTTAAATTTAGAATCAAAACTAGCGGGTATACAGAGGGTTAAAATTTGTTTTTGGTAATCAATATTACTTACGGTACATGAAGCAACCATCCAATTTTTAATATTTGGAAGATACGGGGCGATCAAAAATATTTTTTCAATTTTGGAAAAAGGTATCCCAATATATTTAGCTGACAAATAGTTCAACGTCTGTGCTCATTAATCTGAATCCAAATAAAGTTGCAGCGATGGTCCAAAAAATATGAAGAAGGTATATTTCGGAATAATTTTGAAGTGATTTCTAAAATCATCCGTGAATTTCTTTTATTTTCTGACATAATGTAGATGAGTCATTTTCGATCAAAAAGTGCCTATCTATCGAATGCCACGGTTTGAATTATACAAGGGTTTGAAGCATTTAATCAATTTCTCGAATAATCACAAATTTTTTCATAACGAAAAATAATATTGTTTCCTAAACAAACTTCGAAACAGTTCAATGACAAAATTATCTGAAATGAGAAATCATGTTTTTTATAAGAAAGATGCCAGTACAGAAGGTGTAAAAAATATATTACAATTAATCCAATCTATTTATAAATGTAAAAATGAAAAAAATTACACTGAGTCATTTAATATTTCAAAAATATCAATCGAGAGAAATTAATTCATCTTTCATATTTTGGCAAACCTCCCATCAACAGAAGGAGCAGCAGAACAACATTATTACAGGACATATTATGAGCTTCAAACTTGGTGGGGAACTATCGAATGCCACGGTTTGAATTATACAAGGGTTTGAAGTATTTCATCCATTTCTCGAATAAACAGTAATTCTTTCATAACCGAAAATAATATTGTTTCCTAAACAAACTTCGAAACATTTCAGTGACAAAATGATATGAAATGAGAAGTCATGTTTTTCATAAGAAAGATGCCAGTGAAGATATAAAAAATGTATTACAATTAATACAATCTATTTATAAATGTAAAATTGAAAAAATGACGCTGAATCATTTAAGAT
The DNA here is from genome assembly GCA_015342065.1 of Leptinotarsa undecemlineata. Taxonomy (NCBI): domain Eukaryota; kingdom Metazoa; phylum Arthropoda; class Insecta; order Coleoptera; family Chrysomelidae; genus Leptinotarsa; species Leptinotarsa undecemlineata. Next base: position 7,151 of record WOGP01007982.1, read on the forward strand.
TTCAAAAATAACATTTTTACAGGGCATATTATCAGCTTCAAACTAGATTGGGTAACAAACTGACAGCAACAGATGCGGGCCGGAAGCAACATCAACGTGGCTTTATGCCCAAATTCACAGAAAAGGAATGATATCCGGAAGTTTAAAATATTGCTGTCGAAAACATGGTTCGAACTGCACAAATTTATGCTCAAATTGTCATGGTTTTGAAGAACAAAAATTGTAGATCTTTTCATTACCTACAACTTTCCCATTCAATTTTTTTCCGTAGGACTTGTAGTTTTGCCGAAAAACGAGATAAACCATTTTTTACCCTTAAAAACTCACCGCCTCCCACTTCTCAAAATCAGATCGCCCGTAATTTATTTTTCCTTTCATTTTTATCATATTATCCTCCTCTTGTAATGGGTTTCATGCAACTGTTATTTTTGTTGATTTCAAAAATTAACGATCCCTGTCTAGGATGGAATTGAAGCCATTCAAAATCGGTTTTAAGCTGCATTCAGGCGCCCTGCGTCCTAGATTCAGTCAAATTATCCTAATGAATATAGATGAGTTTTCCACAATTTTCTTTGGAATCCTCATTAGTTTCATTGTTCTTATTGAACACTTTTTTATGGCAATATTTCTTATTATAACCACGAAGGATTACAAACGTTATTCCATATTTTGTCGACAATATATTGCAAGGTGATTCATCTATACAAAAATTACAACGGTTAGTATAACATTTGATGTCTTTTTCAGATGAGGCTTTGAAATCGACCAGTGTAAGCATAACAATTTATGATTTATTAATTCAAAATCTACTTATTACTGTAAAAAACACATAGTGAGGAAAACAATACAGAGTAAATAGAGAAAATAGCATTAAGTTAATGGATGATCTGTTATAAACTTCCGTGAAAAGATTGTAAACATAACTCAACTTAACTTACTGTTAAACCAATGTAAGAAATTTCAGTACATTTTTGTGAAATATGTAATGAGTTTCAGAATTTAATAAATAAAAGTTCAAAATAATCGTGAATTTTGGAAAAGAAGTGTCTCTTATGTGCGTTCAGCGTCTCTGTCACATTTTTCCAATATTTAATTTTTTCAATCTGTCGAGTAGTACGAGACAATCTTCCTATTGACCTGTTACCACAAAAAACTATTGCGCCTCCAGAAATTCATTTGTGCTGTTGTGAAGTTCATTTTGTTTTTCATTTCATTGTGAAACTGACTCGGATTTTGAATGTACAGATGTCAGTATGTCAATAATCGAGCGAGAGTTTCACTTTATTCGTAGGTATTATATTCGTATTTCTTTTTTTAACAGATGTGTATCCGATTTGATTATTTTTTTACTAAGAATGTAGCTACAGAGAAACCCGTATTAACATGGTTCATCTTCATCGATCAGATATTTGAAAAATAGTATTTTTCTGTGAATCTGTGAATGAAACATCTTTAACTCGTAGTTTCATAACATCAATTTGTTAATATGTAAACGTGATATTGAATTTCGTAATTTCAAACAATTCCATATAAATGCAATATCTCGCAAAGAACAAAGTATAATTATTAATCAGTCTCTCTTCAATGTCATGTGGAACTGAAATCTGTGTAGAAAAGAATATTCCACTTCGGAATTCTGTTTGTTTCACTGTACAATAACTTTCTCATGCATTTTTAAACTAAATCCTTCTCGATTTGTTCTTTATATAATAACAATATTGATCATATGAACTTCTACCTACGAAATGACTATTTTACCTGTGGTTAGATAAAAACTAACTGAAAATTTTCTTTGCGGTTTTGTAAACTATCCAGTGAAAAGCTCACAAAGTGTTATTTCAATGTAAAATTATAGCTTTAATAAATCGATTCGTTTTGAGTATAGATTTTCGTACGGGTACATTTCACAAATAATTTTTATATATCCACAAACAAAGTGTATAACCATTATTTTATGTGATAAGAATATACCATATCAAGATATTGCTTGTATTTTTATCACACCCTTCTAGGAAAAAATATTCACCATAGTATAATGTAAAACAACAACTCAGTGTTTGAACATTGTTGAAAATAAGAAACCCATATTGGAAGTATTACTGAAAATACAGGGGTTGCCAGAAAAACTGTGACAAGAATTTTGCACAAAAATACATCAAAGTTCATACACACTTTCAAAGAAAGAGATTTAGATATTACAGTAAAATTTTATTTTGATTTCAGGGTGAAAAAAAGTGATATGAAATTTTCCACATATTTTTATAGATAGACAAGGGAACTTCAATGTCGATTGAAACAGCTAGTTCCCAGAAATGTCGCTGGTGGTTCAATAATAATGCAAATTTTGTGATAGAAATCCGAATCAGTTTCACAATGACATGAAAAACTTGATGATGAACTGTGCAACAACGAAGACGAATTTTCTAGAAATGCTTTAATTTTTTTCTAATAACAGGCCAATGTACACGGAGAAAACTGTATAGCAATATTCAAGAGAAATATAGTAAATATTACAAACATTTCTGGTACTATATGTGACACTAATATAATATTATAATTCATGAAATAAAATTATTATAACTGAATATAGTAAATTCATAAATAAAATTATCCTAGATATATTCAAAATACACATTTATTAGTTTTGAAAATATACCTTATCTAAGAATGTAACATAAATGTATTGTACCTCATCGAATATGAATATGATGACAAAAAGGATTATTTTATTGTTGAAAAAGACATTTCAATATTCTTCACCGGAGGACATTGATATGATATCGATTATCATACAATATATTCAAGATAGAAAGTTGAATATTTTCATTTCTATATTACTTTTTTAGTAGGTAGTACATTTTGGTATTTTTTCCAGGAGGATTTTATTATTGTATAGATTACCACACAATAGATTTGAGAGAGACAAATGCATAATTTTATTTCTATAATATTACTTTTTCAATAGTACATTTTGATAATTTTCCCAAGAGGATGTTGTAATTGTATCAATTACCATACAACATATTTCAGACATGAATATTACTGGAGTTTTTTCCCAACACCAAATCGTTATTTTTAACACCTCGACACGTGTTTCGATCACCAAGTGATCATCTTCTAGAAGGAAGGAGGAGAAGGAAGGAAGGAGGAAGTTTAAATCTTCCTGCTAGAAGATGATCACTTGGTGATCGAAACAAGTGTCGAGGTGTTAAAAATAACGATTTGGTGTTGGGAAAAAACCTCAGTAATATTCATTACTACACCAAAGGTTCCAAACAGTACATCACAATTCCCCTTGATCTTACCTCAAATTCACAATTACTTATCATAATTTACTCGGCCTTAAAGATCCATAGTAATTTCATAAACTATAACGGAAACGATTTGATCTTCACAAAATTCATTTTCAAAAATATCACAACATGCTTCACTATCACAATAGCGTTTTTTGAAGTGACATGTTAATCACTACGTAAAAGCCTTTTCATCACTGTTTACCGCTATATTTTCGGAGGCTGAAATTTTGTATGTACTGCGCTTTATGTTGTAGATGTGCAGTATGAAAGAATTTTTAAATAGTCCAACTGGGGAGCCAGCCGCAGAAGAAAAAGACGCATTCATATCACTTAATTACATATTCATTACTGTTTCTCCATCCCCTAAAATTTACGGTGGGTGAGTTTATGTTCAGTATCAGCACTGCACCCGTGCGAAACCGGGGCGGTCGCTAGTGTATTGATAAATGAGCGGGAAAATATTCAGATCAATATCAGCTTTTTTCTATGAACACAAATTTTTGGTAGCAAAAATTATTCCATTTTTTCCATGAAGAAAAAAAATCTGTTAAAATTTGTTGCAGTAGTTTTTCAGGTATACACTATTACACTATTTTCGTGAAACAGAAAAAGTGTGGAGTGTTGATGATGAATTCAGCTATAGTTATTAGTAAAACCGGAAAAAAACTCTATGAAAATATAGGCTCGTCACTCGTGGACCGTCGTTTATTCAAAGCCTATTTGATATTAAAAAAATGGACACTTTCATGATTTTGTGAGTACATCTTCACGCGACTTTGTCATTGTCTCAGAAAGTATTTGATAAAAAACTTTAAGAAGCAATGCAAAATTCCAGTGAGCCAGTACAACAGAGAAAAAGTTACGTTGGATTTTTTTGGCAAGTGGCGATTCATACACTAAACTATATTCATCCAACAAACGAAGTAACCCAAACAAAGATAGATACGTGATCAAAGCATAATCATCACGCATATTTGAATCTATCGGGTAAAATAAATGAGCC
>WOGP01007983.1:0-11449 GCA_015342065.1 Leptinotarsa undecemlineata
ACATTGCAAAAATAAATTTAGATAGGCAATATTGTGAAATTAATTTTATATAGCTGAAAATTGTTAACAGTTAAACATATATTGTAAAATAATAGATGCGGCAAATTTGTGAAATTAATTGAGGTTGGTATGCATGTATGGGTGGTACGCCTATAGGGTTTACCTGTATATCATAAATAGCGTTAGTTTCGCGGTAATTTCTAGGTTGATCTTCCTCTTAAAGATGATCACTTAGTGATCGAAACACATGTCGAGGTGTTGAAAATAACGATTTGGTGTTGGGAAAAAACTCCAGTAATAGTAATACTACACGAAAGGTTCCGAATAGTGCATCATAAAAAAATTAAACTTACTTTCAACACAAGTATCATATGAAGTTTTTGTACAACTGCCCTGTTTTCCCAATGAAATAGATATTTTCTATATTTCTATAAAAACACATTTTGAAATCTCTTGTCAGATAACTATTTTCATTTTATCGTATTTGTTGTTAAGTGGCCGTGTCAGGTGACGCCGACGTAGTTACTAACAAACAGTATTGTTTACAGCTCACACGGTTTATTTGAAGTCACATTTGAATTTCTTGCTGGTTTTGATGTCTTGCATGATCAAGAATAGTGAGGAATTGTGTGTTACTGACGATATTAAAGATGCTGCAAAAAGAGCTTCAATTGAATTTGTACTAGAAAAAATTGGCTCAGCAGTACGATATCGCATATTCTAATTTTCTCAGCTAGTGTAGACTGAAAAAACGTCGAAGGGAATTATAGCGAAACCGTCTTCTTAGCCTATCTAGAAGAGAAATAAAAAATATGGAACTCGTTAACTTAGTGGAACAAGTTTTCAATGATAAAATCGAGTGCGCTGGTTAAAAATTATGTTAATACAAGCAAATATTTCAAGGTAACAACACTCGTGAAGCGGAAAAATTAAAGTTATGGGCCCAAAAAATTAAAAACTCTTACGTTTGAACAAGTCCAGAGGTTTATAAATGAGGCGCCAGATGAAAAATATTTGATGATAAAAGTTGCTACTATTTTCGGAATATATGGAGCATGTCAGTGTGAAGAGCTGTGCTATTTATTAACAAAAGACATTATTCAAATAGATAAATCATTGATTGTTCAAATTCCATATACAAAAACGAAAATAGGTCATTCTTTCTGCATTGTTGGAAAAAATATTGACTATTTCAATGAATACGTTGCGTTACGCATTCTGTTATCAATCATCATCTCCTGAAATACTCAAATTATGAATGCAGTGCCAACTCAGTTGGTATAAGAAACGTTTGGGAAAATGCCCCCTATCATTTCTGAGTTTCTGAACCTCTCGGAATCAAAGGAATATACAGGTCACTGTTGCAGAAGGTCGTCTGCTTCTTTGCTAGCAGAATAAGGAGCAAATATAATGGATATTACGAAGCACGATGGATGGAAGTCTACAACAGTAGTGAAGGGATACATCGATCAATCTAATTCTTGTAAAAAGGCTATTTCTGAAAGAATAATCTCCAGCGTTACAGCATCGTCCTCTTCACTTCAATAATTGAATTTTAATACCCATGAAATTGTCGTCAACTCAACTCCTCAATATCACAAGGAATCAATATCAGCAGTTGTTCTGATTGTATTTTCCATATAGATGTTCATAAATGATAATAATACTGTAATTAATGTATTCAATACATTTGTAACAGAATTTAATTGTATCTATATCTATTGTTAGTAGTCAATAATAACGGAGAATTGACAGAAGATGCATCTGAAATAGCTTCTTTCTTCAACCAATTCTTCATCAAAACTCCTATTAATCTAACGAAAAATATTCCTAATTCAGTCATCCCAAGCGTAACAACGATTTCAATAAGTGAGCATGCTCTTGCAACCGTTTTCTGAAACAGAACTTCTTTTACTTTTAAAGAGAAGAATAAAAAATAAAAATTCTGCTGGATCAGATGAAATCCCAGGATTTATTTTGAGGGATGGCCTCGGGGATATTATTGCTTCCCTAACTAATTTGGTGAATTTATCTTTTCAAACATGTTCATTTCCAAATGCTACTAAAATTGGAAAAGTCATACCGATTCACAAGAAAAAAGATTCTCAATTATTAGAAAATTACAGACCGATAACTATTCCATCTGTATTTTCAAAGTTATTCGAATATGCCTTTCTCGACCGTCTTTGGAGTTTCATTGAGAAGCATAATATTTTATCTGATGAACAACATGGATTCCAGGGCGGAAAATCAACATCAACCGCTATATTATCTTTTTTCAACCAAATAATTGAACATTTTGCTGCTGATGAATGTCCAGCATCTGCGATTCAAGCCGAGCATTTGACTCTGTGAACCACGTAAAACTATTATACCTTGATGAGGATTCAGAAGTGATTTCAAATTGGTCAGGTCAGACAATTCCGCTTTCTGCTTCTATAATTTTGTTGGGGGTTAAAATGGACACCAATATATCTTAGCACACTCATGTCGCTGGAATTGCAAAGGCTGCTTCTCAAAAGTTTGGAACACTGTTTCGAACCAGAAAAATATACTTACCTCAATAACTTTTAATGCTTTATTGAGGTCAGATCAGACCGTTTTTGAAGTATTGTTCTCATGTATGGAGATCTGCCCCAAAACATTCCGTGAAGTTGCTTGATTCCACCCAGAAGAGAGCGATTCGCCTGATTGGAGACACGAACGTCACGTGCAACCTTGATAGCCTGGAACATCAAAGAAAGGTTGAAGATTTGTCTCTCTTCCATAGATAATTTCACGGGAGGTGTTCAAGTGACTTGGCACATATGATTCAACCAAGAGCGGTACATAGCGACTAGACGCTATTTGTACGGTTGCTACCACTTCCAGAAACCCTGCAGATAAAGAAGCCTGCAATAACTACCGGAATCAATACAAAGATATGATAATAAAGACATAAAACAAGCATATAATGACGTCATCAGAAATTCGTCAAATATAGCTCGAAATAGTTGGAAAATAATCAATTACGAGAGGAACCGTTCATATTTATTTATTTTATTTATTAAGTTATCTACAGAACAAGCAGTTCCAATAATCGATTACAATATCAAAAACTAATTCTATAACCATTCTCAATTTAATACAATGGCTAATACTGAAGTAAAGTTACTCCAAATAACCTGAATCAAAATCTAATTCAAAGACACATTCAGTTGAAAATGAAAAATGGACCTCTCTCATTTGAATTGACTCTCAGTTACAATTAGTAATAATTTATATGGAAGAAATTTCAATATTTTTTTAATGTTTTTACATTACATTTGACAAAGAAATCTATATTCCTCAAACAATTTGCAAGAGAACACATATTGTATAGTGAGGAATTTAAACCTAGATTGGTTAGAGGTTTAGGCAAAACAAATATATGTTTTCTTTTATTATTGAAGTATGTACTGCAGTTCAGATAAATGTTTGACAATGAGTGTGGATTATCTACTTTATTATGCAATAGCTTATAGAAAAATAATAGAGAAGACAGTTTTCTTCTAAATTATAAGGTTGTGAATTCAAATTCATTCAAGTAAGTGCGACAACTGAGATTGAAAATATATTCACCATGTTTTTTCTGATGTAGAAATCTTAAGAATTTTTTCTGCACCCTTTCAATTTCATTTTTATGAACTGAATAATAAAGAGACCATATTATTGCACCATATTCCAGTATACTACGGACAAATGCATTATACAGTGGACATTTTTGTGAATTTAAATGAGTTCCTAATAATGAAGCCAAGCATTTTATATGCTCTGTTTATAATGTTGGTCATATATTGCTCAAAAGTGAGTTTTTCATCCAGCGTAACTCCCATATCTCTACATTCTGTGTTCTTGGCTAAACTTTCATTGTTCATTTCATACTAAAAAACATTCCATAGTTTTTTTCTAGTGATTAAGCATTTGTCCACATTAAATGTGAGGCGATTTGACAGGGACCACTCGTAAATGAATAATTTAAATTTATATTTATATGTAATCATAAAAAGTAAGATTACTGCTTCAGATACTTCTGTTGCATTGCCTTCAGCAAACATATCAAGATGGTTTTATGGTTGGGTTTCAGCCCTCTATGTCTTTCCATAGATGTATTTGACCATCTACTCTCCCCGCATTTTTTTTCATTCCCTCTGAATGAGATCTTTCTAGGATTTAATATTACCATCAGATATTCACTCGAATTTGGCGGTCCTAGTCTCTCTATCCTGGTCCTCTTTATGAATTCTAAATAATACCCGAGTCATTAGTGATACCTCCATAATGTCGTTCACACCAATCTTCCTGTAAGCCAGCAGCATGCTCCTTTCACCAATACTTCTTCACCTCAAAGTATGGCAGATTGATTATTTACAAAGACTAATACCAGAGTTTATGGCCGAACTTGCTCACTTGACATCGTCATATCTATAATTTTTCAAACAATTTTCTCAAAATTATCAAATTGTTACGAGTACTTACCGACATGCCAATGAAAACCAAAGCGAGACCTGGGAAATTGCATTTTGGTTTTATACTTCTTTATTAAGGCAACAATTGAGTTCAAAATGGATTCTTAACAAAGATGTAAAATAAAAAAGGTGAATGACGAAGGTGTTGGTCAAAATAATGGAAGAACCTGAGATATCGTTTTACCAACTTCAGTTTCCTAATATCATTAGTTCATGGTCCAGACTGCTTGGTACTTTTAATTTTTTAGTTTGTCTACAGTAAAGTTTGGTTTGAAATAAATTATTGCATCAACGAATTTTTTCATTGATAGCTACTTCTCAGCTTGATTGAGACACTATTTTGACTTAACATTCCACAGTTAGGGTGAATCACAATGAAGTATAGTTGAGGGCAAAACAGAGGAAAGGTTTTAAATTTAACCTTCTGGAAAGTATGAAGATCAATGAATTCAAAAATTGCCAATATCTATTGAAACATCAAATTAATTTAAATAATTCCTATCTGCTCTACCTGTTCTTACCTATTACCAAGCAAAATCATTAGTTTTATTCATTTGTTTTCATTGAACTAAATTGAATTAAATTATGAAGCACATCCGGGCTTAGGAGTAATTTATCACTTTCGCTTGAGGAAGCTAGTGTATAGCGAAACAGGCGTCACGTTCTTATAATGAATTTCTTACAGTTGATTGTATCACTTAAGATTGTCAAATTTTTAAATAAGATATTTATTTCCTGGTGGATCGATGGGTCAAAGAGGATCAGTGGAATAACCGGTAAGGTTACCCGATATAGGTCCGTTGAACTATAAATGCCACAATTCATAAATTAATCCAGGACTCTGAATGATTTACATGAACGTAATATTGCTGCATGTCGAAATAATACACCGGAATTGCTTCCGAAGGTCCGAACCGTTTTGAAATAACATAATTTCCTGGCATCTGGAACATACCATTTTAAACACTTGCAGAGGTTAAAAGTTACTAGAAGATTTTTGAATGTAAACGTCAAATCTGTCCTCAGAAGAAATGTGCTACTTCTTCCACAAAAATATAGCATTACACGAAGATTTTTTGAAAGTTGATGTTAATGAACTATTCTCTTGTTGACTTGTGATTAACTTATAACACAATTTCTATGGATCCACTCAAATAAAATTTTGCAAATACATTGTTGATCGAACAGATCGAGAACTCTTTCAAACGAAGTATCACTTGATGAATTTAGGGGATTCCACCAAAACTATTTCACCTGGAAATGAAGAATTCAACAAAAAACAATTCACTGAAATACAAGCAACCTACCATCTCAACTAGCAGATTTAAACACAAATATCATTTTTGCAATTATCATAACAACACCAACTATATACTGAAAGATAAAACTGATTCAAAGATAAAACCGATACTTCTCACGTTAAATTAATGTAAAACAAACGCTGCTCCCAAACACCAGGACTGCAACATTATTTGGCCCGATTTACCAACCACCACCAAACAAGTCTCCTCTTCAGGAGATAAAATAGTCTACATGTCTTCAATCTTAGAACAATAACCCAAAATGATTCCTAACGTCTAACCGCTTTCACCCCTATCCTGTCTATAGACAAGATGTGTTGCAGTTCTGATAGGAGCAGTACTTGTTTTGAATGTATTACTAAATAATAACTGAATAAAATAACTAAGTTGTTTGAAGGTGATTGACAAAGTTTCATGACAAATTTCATTAGTTCGGACTTCCATTGTCTGATATAAAATGAATTGAAATCCTTGAAAGAACCAATAAAAAAAATTGTAAAAAATTATATTAAGTAAAAAAAATCTAAAATGAAATAACAGTGGAATAAAATACTAGTAGAAATAGGACAATTGAACAAAAATAAAAAATTAAGAGATTGACCCGAACACGGTTGTGGATACTAACAATCGAAACGTCGTGAAGTAACTGGGCTTGGAATCTCTTAATTTTTCATTTTATTTTTCTTAATTTTTGTTTAATTGTTTTATTTCTACTTGTATTTTATTTCACTCTAATTGCATTTCAGGTTTTTTTTTGCTTAATATAATTGTTATTTTCAGCTATTGTTGTTCAATTTTTTTTATTGGATCTTTCAGGGATTTCAAATCATTTTATATAATATTAAACAATTGAAATCAGAACTAATGAAATTCAAAATCACTAACTAATAACTGAAATACTACCTCACGTTAACAGTTTATCGGTATGCAAAAAGTTTGTCATTTCTGGAAAAACCGAATGTTGAAAAAATCTTCCGTTACGTCAAAAAGTACATCTTCATGAGCATATTCGATACTTCGAATTTCGTAGAAATAGCTTGAGAAATGAGGAAAAAAAAAGGAGTGCGAACCGAGAGTTTGTGTCACTCGGTATATACATTAATCGTAACAACCAACTGGAACGTTAATTTATTTTCAGTTTGGTGAATGATTTCTAGGTGAATTTGTTTTTGGTGAATAATTTTTCGGAGGATTGTTTTTGGTAAATTCATTGGATATCTGAATAACGCCCATTCCTATTCTAGATTTAAGGGTGGACTCGTATCCGAAAGGGTAAAGATGAGAAGGTTAAAAATGTGCTTGAAAAATTGACTTCATCTATGCGACATTCGCATTATGGTGTTTCTATTGACTCACCCCGTATATTTTGGTTCATGGAAGTGAATTACTTTACCTTCCTAGTTTTTCTTTCCTACAGATGAGGGAAATGCAACTTATATAAATTTAGGTTCGAAAACCTTCATGAAAAGATGTATCGGAATTAACTACAAAAATATAATTCATTTACAGGTTACACGAATCTAAAGGACACAAATTCGTGGCGAAGTTTTTTCGTCAACCAACATTTTGTACCTTCTGCAAAGACTTTCTCTGGGGTTTCGGAAAACAGGGTTACCAGTGCCAGAGTGAGTTTATTTGAACTATTAGAAAAAGCATAATATCACATAAATCTTTTCGCAGGTTGCCAAACAGCGGTCCATAAAAAATGTCATGATAAATTATTAGGGAAATGTCCTGGATCAGGACGTGAATCAGAAAATACAGTGGTGAGTTATGTTCTAGGATGAATTCATTAATATTACTGGCTATCCCTGTTATGTTTTAAATTTCAATATACTTTAGAGTTGGCAATAAAATAAATATGTATTATGAAATGTAAATCAAATAAGAGCTTTTTTTTAATTGTCTCTCAATTTTGTTGAAAAAGAAGTAAAATATTTTTAAAATGGAATAAAAATATGATTTAGCTCATTTATTGAACACTTTGAATGAACTTACTGGAGAATATTTTTTAGTAACTATAGGGACATGATGAAATTATTTTTTTGTGAGAAATTGCTAGTCCAGTTCTAAAAGCTTTCCATCCGAATGATTTGAAATGTGTCTGTGAGAGTATCCATTGAAACGTCACAAGTCTTCTTTCGATGTTCCAGATTAGCAGAGTTTATTATGATGCTTGGGCACAGTATACTTATATACAGTAATCCCACTTCGGGTGATTTTTGGTTGGAATTTGCTACACGCAGACCCAGGAGTTGCAGTCTCAGGTCTGCACAAATGACGAGTTCAAAATAGGCACGCAGCCCTTCTATAGTTGCCGAATTTCATGGCTTTCACCCAACCTACTATATATTTTGTTACATCCGAATATGAACATCTGCCAATCCCATGAATTTTTAAAATCTACTTGAATAGTTCATCATTGTTCAAATCATCTGGGTTACTTGAATATTACACAAATGCAAAATTACCATTTGTACAATTTTTTCAGGAGTCCAACATGGTTTTCATCGACTGTATTTTTTTGAGCAGTTTATATGAATAGTTGTTATGTTGAGCAGTGTTTAGACGCTTTGGTTGAGATTGTAGTAGGGAGAAATGTCATTAGTGTCAAATACGTCAGCATTGTAAAAACTGAAACACCAACATCAAACGCTAAGTGGGACTACTGTATATAAGTATACTGTGGCTTGGGCCTCAAATCAGACGAATAGCTATTTTCTGAAAAGAGAAGCTGTATATAGTATTACCCAAATATTATAATGTCAAGCTGTCTTTGTATTCAATTTGACAGCAAAATTATTCGAATAATTAGAATTGTGTTCTTGGAGATGATGACAAGAATATCCGGTTCGGCCACATTTATCTTCCTAAAGAAAACTAAGGCTAGGGTTCTGCAGCATAAAATTTTGCTTGGTCATTGAAACTAAGTCAAAATTTTCTTGAGATCTTCATTGAGATATAAAACTTTTTGTTGTCACTGAATCTGAATGAAAATGGAAAACAATTGCATTATCGACATGAACTTCGGGAATTTTCGATTAGGTCGATGATTTGTAGTAGAAAAACATTGTAAATAATATGGATCGGTGGGAACACCGGCGCTGATGTGGAAGGTATGCGAAGGAGAAACGATGAAGGCTACATTATCTTTGCTTACCTTGATTGTCAGATTTCTCCATGATTTTCGATTTCACTGTTGTTGAAATAACTGGTAAATAGTTATTTGGAAGTTTTTTGCACTTCCTGAGTTAAAGTTGAAATTGAGCTGTCTTTCGACAAAAAGGAAGAGTAAAGTTTGAAAAATACCACTTCCTATCAAGATTTCGAAATGAAATTAAGATGGAATATACTCGAGTTGGTGAAACTTTTGAGCTGTAGCATACCGTGAGACAGATAATTTTGATTTCCCTGTCTTCTCGTGACGACTTTAAATTCATCAAAGATGAGCTACAGAAATTGAAAATGAAATTGAATATGGCGATAATAATAAACCAATTGAATTCGTGAATAATAAACCAACTGTATTCGATAAACAATCCCAAAAAAACTAATTGAAAACCCTAATATACCTTTGAATTCAGATATAATTTACCTAAATTCTCAAAGTATATTCAAAAATAGAGATAAAATCCAAGAAAGTGTGAGTTGCTATAAACCAAAATTAATACTTCTCAGTGAAACAAGACAACAGACGATATTGAAGATAGTAAAATTGAAATTGAAAATGGGAAATGTTCCGCAATTTGGGTTATTACAGCAAATGCAAGTTTGAACAAAATAAAGTTGGGTTCAATTCATGAGTTTTTCTTCGAAAAGTATTCAAATTGATGTTTCAAATGTTGGGTTTTAATTTTCAAAGGGATTTAGTTTCTAATTCACATATTGGCAACAGCGCCTAGAATTCTAGACCGGAGTTCAGGTTAGTAGTATGCTAGAAGAAGAATTATCATGTCAATAGGGTCAAATTAAGGCAAAATATAAACTATAGTTCAATTCCACCTCCACAATCCACATGAACAACAATTGTTTTGTTATTTATTTATATAGAGGCAGATAGGTTAGGTGCACAAAATGTTACAAATGTCATATGTCACAGAATGTATCCGTACTAGGAACATAAGTAAACAGAACAGCACTCCTCTGATATATGTAATCTTTGTTTATCTCATATAGGTAACAGATTCATTGTCCTTTATTAGCTATAACCGATGTTGCCAAATGGTGAAATGGGAACGAATCCCTTTAAATGTTGAATGCATTATTTACTTCCTCTCTTTTGAGTATTTAAATAATTTTTTAAAGAAAAAGGTTGAAATGATAAGTTAAAAATGAATTGTTTTAGAGCTCTTTTATGAAAACTATTTGATTTTCGTTAGGAGGAACATCATTCCCCATTGTATAGTTATGTGGAATTATTTGGGACATTATTGGTTATCATCTATTATTTTCAATTGTTCTCTAGGATATTTGTATCTGTAATGAAACCAAATATCACTGTTTTAATAATAATTTGATGTATATATGTACCTACATTTCATTATCTATTTAAATGTTACTTAACATATGATACTGAAATCTCTATATGTAATGTTCATTGTCTGGCTACATGCTAGTTTAAATCTCAAATTGTTTTAATTTAAAAATTTTTTCATACATTTTTTTATATTTCATTGTGCTGGTGTTATTATTACACTCATAGATAAGTATATATTAGTTTCCTATTTCAATAAAGAATATTATCATTATTATTATTAAATAGATGTGATGAAAAGGTAAAACAAATTATTGTTCTAGAAATATTTTTTGCTATCTGATTTTCCAGTGGCTCATAAAATTACCAGATTTGATGATTATAGAACAGCTGTGGGTCATTCACGGATAGTTTTTTCAGAACAGACTAAAAGATAAAATATACCTGAAAAACTGGTTTCCCATTAAGGATGATGAATTATACCGAAATCACTTTTCCACTTTGAATTTGAACATCAAATTTCCATTTGGAAACTGAAATAGATGTCTTGTTTTGTATACGCTGTACAGCGTAATGAATTGAAGAAAAAATCTGTTTGAGATATTTTTTCCGTTAACCAGCTATCACACCCCTACGAACGACATACCTCAGAAGTCGAAGTTTGTGTGAGCTAAGGATTAAAGAGGTCTCACCTTTTAACGTATTATTCCTAACACGCGTTGGACGATATCAAGTGAAAATTGATCGTTCAGCCTGGAACTTGAACCAGCAACCAACACGACAGGAGGTCGATTTGAGTGAGTGAACAAAGCACCCACGTCGAACCGACCGGCTCTCGTTCGACCGAATTGAAGAGTATTGATACGAATTTCCATATATAAGTTAATATGTATTCTTCAATAGCAAAAAATTGATAGCTTAAAAGACGATTCAGTTTGTATCGATGAAAATAATCTAAAGATGATCAATAGGTGTTACTGTAAAATAGATGTTAGTGAAAATAATTTTTTGGTGCCATTCCGTTATTTGTGGGGTAACAAATTTTAAAAGTATTTTGAAAGTTGAATTTTGAAATTTTAATATCGTTAAAAAGGTGAATTCAAGAATTGAAATTTTTCAACACGTTTTCAACATGTTTTTTAAATTTTTTCAATGCCATTTTTCACTTCATTAATTTATTATAATAT
>WOGP01007984.1:0-11448 GCA_015342065.1 Leptinotarsa undecemlineata
TAACTAAAAATAAGAATTATTTAACTTAAATTCACATGGCTGATTTTTATATATGTCATGTAGAATATTATTTTAAATTAATATCATAAGTGTCAAGACACTTTTGATGTACCAGAGCTTTTGTCAGACACTTTTAAGCTACCCAAAAAATAAATGAACTTTACTTACTTTTATATGTCTAATTTTTCAATATGTTATTGAAGTATTTATTTGAAAGTTATATTCAATCAGTCAGACAAATATGAGTGACCAAACACACCTAACACACCGCCTTACAAGTTGCCGTGATCTTTGTTGCAACCCGACAGACAAAAAAAATGGCGTGCGACCAAGAAGCTTTAGTAAAAACAAATGCAAATGAAAACAAAAAACGTGCTACTTTCCGCAAACACTGTGCATTCGCTCCATCACGAACAAATGTGTGGACCGAGGAATATAATTCTCGACCGTGGTTGAATCGCATAGAACCACAATTGCAAATATCGTGCGTCATCTTGCGCCCCACATATTCATTTTGATTCGAATCGGACCGTAATAACAAATTTCTTTCGTCATCTTGGAGCCACCATATTGTTTTTTTGCATTGACAAACAAATCATAATTTCCCTGAAAACCACCACTTATCAATTTTGAACTAAGTCGAACTATAATTGCAAATCTTGTCCGCCATTGTGGAGCCGCCATTTTGTTTCTTCGGTTAAAAAAATTCTATAATGCATTGTCACAGAATTTGACAAATGAGCTTGAAAATAAAGTATCATAATTTGGAATACGGAACTTTTTTTCTCACAAGAGAGCGCCAAAATAGAAAGTTAGGTAAGGAAAATTGATATGGTCGAATTCCTTTCAAATGATGTGTCACACTTACTACTTATCATATTCAAATTGTTTGGGTGAAAGTCACCGTGGGGGGGGGAAGGTATGACAGTGGAGGTTATGATAGAAAGATGTCCCCCTCAGGTTACAAATTGACGTGTTTTTGAATTTTTTTCAGAAAACATGTGTTTTGAAGATATTCCATCTGTTTCGTTTTCGGTGCCCCCACATTTACACATATTTTATATCATTTGTATTGAAAAAAATTGAATGGGAAATTTTCCATTACTAAAAATTTGTCTTACATTCAACTCTCTGGAGTCTTTGGATGATAAACCAAACGTCTGTTTCCATATATAAAATGTTATTCCAACCAGTGAAATACAGTTTATCAATATTTCATTATCACGCGTAATAGCGTGATGTATACACTTCTCCAATTAATTGAAAATTAATACAAATTGCTTGTTTATAATGCTATCATCGAAACAATATTTACATTTACATATTGGAGTGATAATTGATATATAGATATCGTAAATCAAGAAATACAGCATTAACCCTTTGAAAGAGGTTCAAAAAACAATCTAAAACTAACTAACCTCTAGTTTAATGGTTCATGTGGAAAATCAGAAAATTATAGAATATCTCTTTTCGGATTTTCATTCGAAACGACTTCCAGTCAACGTTAACTATTCCAGTGATGTATGTAATAGGGTATTATACCTCTCATCTGAAATACACCTAAATGTAATGGAATTCTTCACATACACATCATAGGTATTATAAATACACATTCCTTGTGAAAAATGGAACGCTTTTATTGTTTGTAGTTTCGCAAACCTTGTATTTCGACATATTTTGGTTTGCTTTCAAATCGAAAAAAAGATACTCGAAGCTAACTTTGCTTTTTCTGCTTTCAAATAGAGTAACTATCTGATCCGGCAAATATTGTTTTGCCACATAAATTATTTCCATCAGAACAATAACGCTAACAAATGATATTAATCCTTTAATGCTATAGTATGTACAATATTTTTTGTTAGTCCTTGTTTAGCTAGCGCAAACCAACTGGATGGTTTGCCCACACGAGAGCATGCCACGTGTAATAGGGATTTTCACCCCGGAACTTTCAATTTGAAATGCTGGCTTCCACAACTTTTCCATTAATGTTTTAATGACTAATCGTGTGCTGTTCCACAGCCGTGGTGGATTCAAATTACAGAGCGATCCAACTTTCAATTGTTAATCATGCGGTGGTATGCCTAGCAAATCAAATGAGTTCAATAACTCTATTGGATATTTCACAGCTTTGGTGACATCACAAACTGTATGATCGATGTAAAAACAATAATAGTGGCCGAAAAATGTGTAGGCACTGAAAGAAGACTCATTGTGTGAGAGAGACAGAAGACCGACTTCGTTCTCATCCCTACTTCCTGCTGCATCCTTACTCCCCATTCCGTGCTCCTGGCGAGAATAACTGATTTATGATCAGGGTTAAAAATTACTAAAGTGGCTGTTGAAAAATAGGAGTTGGTGATAGAAGGGTGAACATTGAGGGTGATGTGTATTTTTTAATGTTACATTTTAAAAAGAAGTTTTGTTCAAAAAATTTGAAAAAATGTTTGGGGTGGAATACTCTCATCACTTGGAGGTATGAAAAATAGATTGAAACTTATTTTCAGACCTACCGAATATACATATAAAATTTCAGGAAAATCAGTTAAGCCGTTTTCGGGAAGTATGGCAACTAACACTTTTGATAAGAGAATTTTTTTTCGCGAATAAACAGATTTCTAAAACGATCCATAGGCAAGACCTGAAAGTCGGCGAGCCCAAAAAACATGGGCAAATACTTTTACTTCCTTTTCATCTTGTTCTTTCAGCTCTATTTGTGAATTAAAAAAAGTCGAATACAAGTATTTCCTCAAGTTTGATTTTTTACGTAATTTGTTTATTTAATTTTATGGAACAAATAGAGAAATTCAATATTTTTGAATTTTTTTTGCATTTTGATATTTGCTATTAGCAAAAAAATTATTCAAAAACATTGAATTTCTCTATTTGTTTAAAACAATTTAATAAACAAATTACGTAAAAAATTTATATCCCATGTTAATAACTGCCATTCTTTAATGTGAAAACAGATATATTATTATTAGCTAAATATTAATTGAAAACAAAATTTATCAATAATTTTTAGATATTTCATTTTGCAATAGTCATTAAAAATATAATTAACAAATGAATAAATTTTTATGAACTTTTATCACAGGATCGTATGAAGTATGCATATCAAAAGGGCTACACGAAGATTAAAATTTTTAGGCCAATTATTTAAACCTTTTATCCCATTATTCATGCCAACATTTTATGTCATGAAAACATTTTTTCTTTTGATAAACGTAACAGCCGCGCGGAACACCATTTTCAACGTCAAATCAAAATAATAAATAATGGAGATGGAGTTTCGGGAGTTGGGACTTTTTATCGGAAATTTCCTCCTCTTTAACGAGTTTTTTTCAAAATTGCTTAAATATTAATATGTTTTGAGTTATTAACGAAAAACTAAATACCATTTTTTTTAAATCTTATATATTTTGTTAATAACAATTGCAATTTTTTACCTTCACCAAAATCCTTCAAAAACATTTTTCTAGATGTGATTCTGAATCGAATGAGCTATCGGTCATATTTTTAGGACCTTTATCTCTATTTTTCATGTTTTTGAACTTGTTGGTTAAACGTATCGCCCTTGGTGGTACCTCTTTCATGCACATTTAAGTCAGCTCCTCTATTGCAAAAATATCACGTGAGAGACCAACAGCCTTTTGACGAGGAGATGTGAAACCGGATCAAGAATTATTGAAGGAGAAGGTAATTTATAACAAACATCGGAAACAATCAGAACATTTATATGCACTGAATGACATAACATCATTTAATTGTTTCATGTAATTTTCAATATATATTTGAGTCATTCTTGCAGCCAGATTGCAATGCAGTAATATTTATTTCCTACTGTATTTCCTATAATTGTTATTCATCAAGGTATACTTTTTAATTCAATAGCAGTATTATAACTTGTGATATATTGCGTTGCATTAACTGATCCATGGGCGTGTTCTTATATACCAGAATAAAGTTAAGGGTGAGCCTTACATGAAATACTGTAGAATGATGGATTTGAAATAGAAACAATCTGAAGGTTTCTCACTTGATGAGTATTGATGGAGAAGTAGATAGCTAATAATATTTTTTTCAAAACTAATCTGTCCTATAAATATTCCATATTCAATAAATACAATCATATGCCCATAATACGTTTCATAATGATATCCATTATGATACAGATTCATCATTAGGATACAGACTTTTATTAATTGAAAACCCATAATTTTCAATCAAGCCAGCTGTGCATTTGCCGTTTGTTCAAAATTCCTATCTAATTGTTTTATTTGTCAAAATCTGTAGGTATCAAATTTTCATAGAATATAATAAAACTTCGATTGGTAATTATATTTTCAAAATGTCAAAATAATATTACAAAATATTTTACCCCAAAAGTCTAAGAAAGTGTACGAATACTATATCAACGGTTTATGGACTGGCGAAATACAAATAAGAATTCGACATTCTCCGGATTTATTACACAAATAGGGATACAAACAGAATAAATCTAAAAAAATATCCTCATTTTACATATGAAAGATAGTGAGTAAACAAAATATAAATGCTAAGTACATTACATTATATAGTAATGAATATCAACAAGAAATTCAATTAAAATTAAAAAAAACTGTCTATGAAAAACCGATAACAATGCCACAGATTTCTGCGAATGCTTCAAGATCATTTTGCAATCTCTCACAGTGCTGGATTTCTTTGATGGTTCGATAAATCTTGAGGTCATCGGCATATAACAAAATGTTGGAATGTTGAAATACTTCAACAATATTGTTAATATAAATTATAAAAAGTAATGGTCCCAAGTGACTCCCCTGTGAGACCTGATGTAACCACAAAAGATTCTGGCTGGGAAGCGGTAACATCCACAACTTGATGCCATCCTGTAGTGTATGACGATATCCACACCAGAAAATGCTGATCTATCCCGATCTCCGCGAGTCTTTCAATGATCAAGTTGTTTCGAAAGCCTGAAATCGGTATAGATCACACCCACTTGCATCTGATCATCCATACTCTCTAACACATAATCTGTAAACTCGATTAAATTAGTATCAATGGATCTACAGGAGAGAACACCATTTGTTGTACTGTTATTTTATTTTGTGCATGATCTAAAATAATTCTATACATAATTTTTTCAAACAATTTTCCGGGAATGCATAGTTTGCTAATAGGTCTATAATTTTTAACGTTACGCTTATCACAACTTTTGAGGAGTGGCATGACAATAGAATATTTCCACTTACTAGGAAATCTTCCTGTCTGTAGAGATAAATTATATATGTGAAAAAGGGGTGGTATCAAGTTCTCTTTACTGGTATGCGGACCAGGACACTTCTGTATGTTTATATCATTAATTGCTTCAGAAATTTGCTGTTCAGAAATGCTGTAGTAAGTAGTCAAGATTATCATTTAGCATTGAAAGATCATTTGCAAGCGTGTCGTGAATATATACACTCTTAAATTACTTAGAAAATAATTCACATATGCGTTTTCCGGTGTCTGCTAACAGATCGTCTAAAAATACTGATTGAGGTATATTCGAATTATTTTGTTTTTTTTATTTTATATACTTTCAAAAACTTCTAGAATCAATGAGGATTTCATTTTCGATATTATCTATATAGATAGTTATCGTTATCCCTTTGAATCAACTGTTTGGAATGTCTACGTAATTGAGAAAAAAATTGATACAGATGTTGTCCTCCATGTTTTTTAAATCTTTTGTGTACTTTATTTCTTGCAATTATAGTGTGCATAGTATCCATCATAAAGTAAGTGGGAAATTTGGAATATAAACACATTATTCAATATTGAAATCGTTGGTAAATATAATAATTATAGATATAGTTTTAAAAAACTAAAAAACACGATTTTAAAGAACATCGAACTAAAAAGTTGATAATATTTTTTTAAATAAACTTAAAACAGAAACTAGCGAAAAATACTAGTATGAAAAAAGCAACGGGCGCTTGATATACAAAAATATGGCACAAAGCGCCCAGGCTTTTTTCACAATAATACTAGTATTTTTTGTTCGTTAATGTTTTAGTATATTTAAAAAAATATTTTTTACTTTTTAGTTCGTTGTTCTTTAAAAGCGTGTTTTTTAGTTTGCTTAAACTATATTTGTTTTTCACTTTTTAGTCCGATTTATTTTAACTTTTTTTTTATTCTAGTCAATAGCAGGTATTATAAATCTAACAGACGGCGCACGAATGTAAAATTCCTCTCAAACAACATACTAAATTTCGAGGTCTTTAATTCTATAGTAATACTGAGATACAGTAAATCCCCAACAGAGGGCGAACAGTTGTAAAAATTGTTTCCAAGTAGAGAGAAAATTCGCAGAAATGATTTTCATTCAAAACATCAATGGACTAAAAATATTTTTTCAGTTGATAATTTCATTTTTTAAATCAATCTTTTAGATTTGATATGTATGTAAATAACTACCATCATCAGTAACAACAATTTTAAATTACGGTCCTGTGGTTATTTCTATTGTAAATTGTTTCGATTTCTTTAAAATATAATTAAGACAACTCAATAAATTCGACAGGTAGGTACCCTAACACAATGAAAATTCATATTTTTTCCTTTTGGAATTTTTTGTATTGCCGTAATCCTTCTTTGCAGGCGTATTTCTCCCTAATCAATTATAATTGGTAATATTTTTGTAATTCTCAATCTTGGATGTAACGAAATTATCAGGTTTAAACACGTAGGCTTTGCTTGGTTTCTATGGCAGGAAAAATGAATGCGTTATTGATATTGAATATGTATTCAAATGATGAAAGGACTGATATGCTATTTAGTTATGCAAAATCAAATACAAATCCTCTTTTGGCAAGGAATATTTATGTTGAGCTATATCCGAATCGTCGTATTTCGAACATATTTACACGATTAAAAAGAAATGTGAGGGACTGTGCATTTGACAGAAAAAAAAAACAAAAAAATGTGTGGTTACTGGAAGTGTGACGAATCAAATAAATGTTATGGGTAAGCAAATATTACCACATGAAAATTTACACAGTGAATACATCTTTTTTTTAAATTTAGGATTGGCCAGTTACAATAATTATGCTAATCAATATCCTTTACGAGAAATGGAGCAAAATATAAATGCTACAGGATACGCAAAGTTCATGACCTCAATGAAAGGGGTTACTGAAGAACTTGCGAGGTGGTTGAGATGTTGATAGAGACGTTGGAAATATTTGTAAAAAAATAATGATGGACGGACGTATCAAAATTCACCAAAAATGGTTGGTTTAACAGAAATATTCTTTATAGGTGGAATAATACAAATGAACATCCACATGAGGAAACCCATTTCTTAGAAAGGTTCGGAATAAATGTTTGGTTGGGAATTGTGAGAACAAACGTCCTTGGCCCTTTCTTTTACAATAAATCATTTGAATAGTGAAATGTATCTTAATTTTCTATTCAATGAATTCGATGGCTACTTAGAAGAACTGCCACTGAACTGCCAAAAGGACGGCGCTCCTCCCCATAATGCAGCAATAGTAAGGGAAGATTTAGATACAATAATCCCAAGAAAGTGGATTGGAAACAATGGACCAATCAACTGGCCAGCTCGATCCCCAGATCTCACTCCATTAGATATTTTGTCTGGGGATACATGAAGGATAAAGTTTTTCAACACGAAGTACAGATATCGACCATCGCAAATAAAAAAATAAGCATGTATTAGTATAATAAGAGATACATGTATTAGTATTATACCTATTATGCTAGAAAGTTGCCACAAAACTTGTCTGTACCGACAATTTATGTGCATTCAACAAAGAGATGTAGATTGCCATGTAGCTTTGATTTTTCGTATTGGTTTCATTTTTCCCAAAAGTTTATGATGAAATGAATTGTCATTCTATTTGATTGTTGTCACTGATGATGGTTGTTATGTCAAATGAAACGCTATTAAAATATCAAATGTGATATACCCTTGGATTGTGAATTTATTGCTTTATCAATATCTGTAATAAAAAAGACAGGTCCGTATAAAAAGAAAGTTGATGGTGGCCATGTTGACACAAAACGTTTTATCGAATATTTATTATTACATCGTCATAGTACACTTCGAATACAATAGCATTTTCCTTTTCCATTTTTTTATATTCTCCGAAATAACAATTCATTTGAAAAAAACCAAAAACAGCATTTTTTGTTTTCCCCGTATAACTCGAGAAGAGCGAGAGTCTCCTTAAATTTTCTTTGGCCATTGTATTGTTCCCAATGACAGTTACCATTTTTCCCATTTAATCGTCTTCGTATCTGTTACGATTTAGCAATGTTACCACATGATAAAAGAAAAGGCTTGTATATGGTTTCGACAATAGTATATTTTGAACAAAATTCGAATAATTACTGCCGCTTGGTCTGTTATCCCAAAGGTCATTTTATGCTTTATTGGCGGTAATGTTTTTTCTTTCTTTGTAAGGTTATGTACAATACTTTCTCTGAGAATTTTGTTCTGCAATAAATGAATATACACTAGCAGTTTCCTCTCAATTCACAATTAGTAATTTCTGACAGTTGAAATATATTGAAAAGCAGCATTGTTTCCCTTATCGAAGCTCTCATGTGAAGGGCTCATAGAAGCAAAGAATCGAACTTTGTCCTGATCAGTGTTCTTGTTCTGTATCCCCAAATAAAAAATTTTGAGATTATTATCAGCTTCTCTTAGGGGAGTTCAAGTTACGGACCCAGATAATGGAAAAGAGTATCTATCTACAATAAAAAACAAATGGTTTCTTGCGTTTTCTCTAAATGTTGATCCAGTTCCGGTTAATCTCTTTGTTTCGTTCGTTTGACCACCCTGTACGTACAATATTCAACTCAAACGGAATATAGTGAAAAACCTTTCTTCCGATGTTACACTGGGTATAAAAACAGAAGTCAGATTGCGAACGTCATGCGAGAGATAGCCGGCCCTCATGCCATCCTGTCATCTCGTATAGAATGATAGAATTCAGAGGACAAAGCTGTGAACCGCGCCGAGAGGTCAACGTTCTTTACATACCTTGCTTGTCTACGATTGTAACCTACTATGTATATTCGACACTAGTCTCTGTAGTATTCCTGCACAGAGGAGAATAGACTCGGGCGAGAGTTACCGAAAGGAATTCTGAATGACTGGATTTTTTTATTGGAAGAGTTGAATGATTCATAATATCTAACATTCAAAATGGGTTTATGATCAACGGTGATACGTGATACCAGATGTTCTTGGTATGTAATAGAGATCAGTTACATAAAATTATCGAAAGGCTTTGATTACAGATGTTGAAAGCCCTCAACATGATATTACCAAGAATGTTCATCGTTAAATGTCTCTGGATCTCTAAATTGCATAAAAGCTTGCAATTAATATATTAAAGTTTCTTTGTTTACCTCTTTTAAAAAAACGCGGGATTGAAGTCACATCCAGTCAGTGCATGAAATCCTGGCAAACTTCTACACAAATATGGTCCCAAGTGCTTGTAAACTTTTGTTAACTGAATGTTTCTTTTGGTTATTTCCGGTGCCTGCATGCGTTTAGTTCTCTCGCGCTTATTCTCTCGGCTGAATAATTTTTGTGTTGGTCACTACAATTTGTCTGATGAAATATAACTTTGTAATAGTTACATTAATAACATATTGAAAAATCAGACATGTAAAAATAAGTAATGTTCATTTATTTTTTGTGGAGCTTCAAAACGTTTTTGGTCCATGAAAAGTGTCTTGACACTTATGTTACTATACAGCCATATAAATTTAAGTTATGAAACTCTCAGTTTTGGTTATCTTTCTTACCTGGTACCTGCCCAGGTGTCACAAGGCGAGCTCCACAAGCACGCAGGTATTCAAGGAATATGAGACGCTACTGAACACCTAAGGTTTCATTTATGTGAAAATAAGTTATATCTGCTCCCTCTGGTATCTTGCTCTCAGAGAAACACCTTCAAATATTCATTAAACTGCCTGAAGCTTCCAAATTAAACTTACGACATTAACGTCAATGTTAACGTCAATAAAAGAACAACACAGTGTTTCTCATTTTCTTTGCCAGTCTGACCGACCTTCAATAATAAAACCTTGAGAGTCTCCGTTTTGGCTCAATGCGCATCTCCTTAATTATTTTTATCGATTTTTATAGCCACTGTTATAACACATTCAGCTATTTATTACAAAACATGAGTTTCCCGAAGTTTGCCACCAAAATAATATCATCAATATTTGAGTAGTCTTAAGAAGGTAGAAACTAATATGTTATATAGACCTCAGAGATACATCAACTCCACACATTTTTTGAAAATTTGCAAGTAGGGGTGAACGCCCACGCACAATCTGAAAAATGTAAAAATCGTATTGGAAAACTTTATATAGGTGTGGCAGGGAAAACTTTTCAGTTTACAGCATAACTAATTCAACTATCACGAACTCTACAATTACCGATTCAACAACTAACATTATACCTTATATCCCAGAACTATTTGAATAGATACGAATTGAAAATAGATGTTAGAACCTCTTTCAAAACAACCAATACATATCTATACTCATACATATAAAACCCAAAAACAGAAAAAAGTACAAAAATTCATAAAGTACCTTGCTTTTGTGATAACAGCCATATTGGTGAAACTTCCAGACCATTGAAAGCGCGTGGCAATGAAGATCCAGGTTTATTGATAAGTGGATACATTTTTGATGATAATATCATCAAAAATGTATCCACACATTCTTGAATGAGACTATGAACATCAAGTTGAATGGAACAAGACGAGAATGATTGTCAATTGTCATCGAATGTTTCAGAAGTCAATCAATGATATTGACATATTTCACATTTCAAAACTCACATTTCAAAACTCTTTAGACGTTTTTTTAATAGTCAAAATTGTTAAATGCAAGAAGTTATTGGTGAATAGAACTTTTTTTCTGAAAAGTATTTTAAATTTACGCAGTAACTTATCGGATTGAACTTAAAAATTACCTATATGGAGTTTTCCATTATAATTTTTATATTATTCAGATTATGGAAGGTGAAAGCCCTCAAGAAAGACAATGAAAATGAATATATAGTAATGTGGATCACGTGGAAAAATGTAATAATTTCAATAATTGATTATGAAATTGTTTTGAACTGAAATGTAAATACTGTATAAATACTATTTTGGAAGGTATGCGGGTTCATTTATTTATAGGTTCCCACTGTTTTCATGAATTTGAAATAAATCAAATATGGAGGGTAGTAAATGACTGAATTTGCATGTAAACAAAACATATCAGCAATCTAACTTCAATTGAAAGCTTTACTTTTAAGAAAAATCTAATTGTGAAAGAAAAAACATTTTTCTTTTTACGTATCTGTTCATCCAAAGAAATGAAAAACGAAAGAATTCAATTAAATTTGTTGAAACAATGCAA
>WOGP01007985.1:0-11448 GCA_015342065.1 Leptinotarsa undecemlineata
GATACGAACCATTCATGCTGAATACCTCTAATACCCGTTTTGTACAGTTTGTCCAGGAGATTTTCGTGTTGTACGCAGTCAAAAGCACGGCTGAGGTTCCCAGGGTCGCCCAAGGTGATCCTCACAAGATTGCATTCTTTGATTCCATCCAACCTCTTTAGGTATTGAGCATGTTTGTAACATTTGGCCAGTTCCGCAAATGTCGAAGTCATCAGACTGTAGGAGCCACTGGGTCCTAAAATTCTTAGTCCAGCCGCTTCCTTGGCTAAAGAGTCAGCAATGCGATCATCTTTACTCCTTTCGTGACCTTTAACCCAACTCGGGATACTGTTATTATCTACCGAGGCTTTGGCTAAATCTTGGTGAAGGTAACACGTTGTCTGTTCAAGGCTAATAGAGCAGTGCAGATTGTTATGTTCTTGCCAGAAATTTCTTTTCTGGTTATTTTTTTTGTGGAGATTGAGATACTAGCCAGTTCTGTTTGAACGACGCTGGCATTTTTTCCCATTCCCCACTCAAGGCTTAGTGATCTGGAGTACACTCATATATAAATCAGTTTCATTACTATTTAATATATTTCCTTTCACACGTAGACCATGTGATCTTTTTTTAGTGTTCATTGTACTGAAGTAGCTGAAGCTGAATGAAGTTATTCAATTTGTGACATCCTGTAGTCAGAATTATCCCATTAGGAGATTCAGGAGTATTGTATTTGTCTGCTTTTGGAAATATAACAATTACTTAAATGACATTTTATTGTTAAAACCATAGACATTACAAAGTGGCTACGAGGATGGGATAATTGAAGAACCATATATTGAATATTATGAATTATTAGTAAATTGCAACTGAGTAAACAGTTGCGCGACCTCGACTGTTGGTTTCCAACTCGAATTCGACCCAAAAATCCACGATTGGACAGTGCACCTAAATCGTCTAGAACAGTTCTTTGTAACGAATAGTATAACAGATGCCAGTATAAAACGTGCTATTCTGTTAAATGGATTATCGCAGGTAGCATTCATTCTTCTGCAAAAGTTATGTGTTCCAAATAAACCGCAAGAAAAAAGCTTACAATGACCTTGTGAAGTTTTTAAATGACTATTACTGCAGAAAAACTATTGTATTTGCCGAACGATGTAAATTGTATGCAGCAAAAAAACCAGCAAATGAAAATATTCAAGATTGGGCAGTAAAGTTACCACATTGGCCAATACCTAAAGAGGTATGGGAGAAAATTCATATCGATTTTTAAGGTCCTTTGATTGGTAAATATTGTCTTATTGTGTTAGACCCTTTTTCAAAGTGGTTAGAAGTTTTTGTCATGTCCAGTATTACCACAAAACACACTGTCGATAAGTTGAGACAAATCAATTCTTTACTCGTTTTGGTGTACGTTTTGGTTTCAGATGAAATTGATTTTTTTTAAAACAAAGTGGTATCAAACATGTAACATCACCTGCATACCATGCAGCAGCAAATGGCGCTGCAGAAAACAGTGTTAAAACTGTGAAAAATGTTCTCATCAAAGAAATGAATGCATGTGATGATCATATAGACTTGAATCGTTTTCTGAATATGTTTTTAATGATTTATAGAATAATAGAATATTGTTCCACAAGTGAATCGCGCTCTCGTCTGTTTTTATTAGGTAGACAGATTAGATCTAGATTTGATTTACTCAAACCAGAAAATATTGAGAAACCTCATGGAGAGATTTCTACTGTGAACAATAATTTGTAAAAATCACAGAAGAAGAATTCAAAATATATAAGAGGAGGTAGGGACGAAAAATTCACAGTGTGTTTATGCTAAAAATTATCGTAACCTTATGAAACCAACATGGTCAGTTGGTCATATTCTGAAAATTTTGGGAAAAATGTCTATCTAGTTCTGGGAACTAGCTTGATGTGGAAACGACATCAGAATCAATTGATACGCTGTGATATCTCAAATATTGAGTGTGATGATTGTGATTCCGCCAATAAACAAATCACTTTTGGAAATGAACAAGTTTCGACAGAAAATATTAGCGAAAATGATTTGCCGGTAGGTGTTGATGATAATATAATTCATTATGATAATGATTGGCGAAATAGTATTGAAGAATGTGGAGCTAGCACTTCAACACCGATGCGCACATCATTTTTGATAAATAATCGACCAAAAAGAGTGAGGAAGTCGCCTGATCGATTACGTTATTAATTTAATTCGAGATGACTCACCAATAAAAACAAAGAATGTTTTTTTATGTGCAAGTTACATTTCCCAGAAATTATTTTTTCTTCCAATTGTGTATAAATAAAATAAGAAGGGAAGAGTGTGACATCCTGTAGTCAGTATTTTATATCAACGGTATAAGCATGCCATCCCTACTCCTTTCTTATTTTAAATAGAGTCCCATTGAGAGATTCAGGAGTATTGTATTTGTCTACTTTTGGAAATATAGCAATTACACAAATGGTATTTTATGGTTAAAACCTTAGACATCACAAAATTCAAGTTTGTTCTTCACTAAGTGATATGTGTTATCTATCGCGGTTTTATATTAGCGTAAATTGTCAATTATTTATTTAAATATTCAAAATATTTATGGTTTCATTGAAAGTGATACAAATTATGAAATTGTTAAACAACAACAACAAAAATAAATTGTCGATCCATGACGACTTTATTAATTCCAGTGGCGTATTTGCTTTTTCAGCTGCAGGAAAACGCGGAAAAACTTCCAGCATCACATCATCTAAAGATCTTGATCTGCCAATGTCCTCTCTTTCATAGAATAAAATCTAGAGTGTCTCCAAAGGCTCCAATAAATTCAAGATAATGCCAGAATATGAGCATTTCTGACTTTTTACGGATGGAGCCCTCACACACGACACCACCGGTTTAACTGAAAATTCACAATTTAATCCATGCATGAACTCTTTTCTCTCTGAGTTCTTTCCATAATCGTTCATCTGCAACTTTCCTGGAAATAAATTTCTGAGCTCTTGCTCATTCATCGATTAACTATTGTACCACATCTTCCTTTGGATTCGAAGAGATTATTCGCGCTTCTGTACCACAATGAAAAAGTTAATTTATTCACAACGTTCGACAGAAGAACTTATTACCCCACTTTTATTCCTTTTCTTCCACCTGAATAAAATCGCTGATGCCCTAAACCTAGTTTTTTCAATTACAGTCTCAAGAGACCCTCTCGAGCGAAATTGAGTTCCTGATAATTTCCTATTCCTGACAATGGCGGCCAGAATTACATGTAGAGAGCTCATTTCATTTCCCACAATCCTAGTAATAATTCGCTGCATTCAGAAACTTCGTAATATCTACTTTCGTTAGTGTGGATTGAATACACAAGTGGAATGAATACTGCTTATGACACAACGTTTTCTTGTGAGACGCTTTTTTTGTGAATTGATACTTTTGGCATAATTTGAAAATCTCTGTCGAAGTTGAAGGAATATGGAAAATTATTTTTTTTTGGAATTGCCCATTTCCCGGATGCTTCTTCTTAGAGAAAGTAGCATCAATCCGGCCTAGTTAGAAAAGTACGTAATTCCTAGACTAGGTCGGAAGAATCACATAGTTGTTGTTTGTGTTGAACCGTTTAAATATAAGAAATTTGTCAACAATGTTAATAAAAGAGGAGAAAATAAAATGATACAAGATGGATGGAGTATTACTTTTATTGTGAACAATAAACCAGTGAATGTAGCAGGTATAAATACTTGGAAACATTGAATGTTATAACAGGTTATGTGCCCGGAGTGTTAAATCACTCCTAATTAAAGGTTGAAATACAGATCGGGCCGATATCGATGATTGGAAATCATTGATTGCGATCGAGGGCAAGTTGTCAAAGTGCAAAATGGCGGAAAACAATAAGAATATGTGCTGCAAGGTGAAGATAACTACTTTGCCTGGTCAATTAGAACCGAAGCCAAGTTGGTGAGTGAAACTACTTGAATAGCTATAGAGCCAGGATTTGGAAATGATATCAGCGGTCTCAATAATGATCAAGCTCGTCAAAACAGAAAAGCGAGGTCCTTGTTTTTTCTTTTTTTTTTTGGTGACAGATGCTATATTAGAAGACATAGGAGATATAAAACTTGCAAAAACTATCTGGGAAACGTTGATAGGATTATATGGTACTTTTACATTGCTACATAATGTAATTACCATGAAAGACAAGACAAGGTTGAAGAAGATAAATGATATGACTATGTAAGAATATTTCTCAAAGATGCAAGGCCTGAACTGAAAACTAGTTCGTGGAAAGATCGAATTAACTGACCAAACCATTGCCAAGTTAATGCTAACTGGACTTCCTTTGGATCAGTATGAAGAAGTTTGGACAATGGAAGTCCGAACTGGTGAAATACACTACGAAACATTGTCAACCATCTACAAACAAACAGTATCCAAGGATAGGTAAATAAGGCAAAAGGTGATGAAATATGTTTTAATTGTAAGGAATTAGAGCATATTAGGAAATATTGTACAAAAATTCAATGTAAGAAATGTAGAAAAATGGAACATGGGGCAACTGTTTGTAGAACTGTTGAAAATAGCTAAAGCTAAGGTACATATTTCAAATAGATTAGAAATAACAGATTTAGGTTATGTTGAAAGGTTATTAGCGATAACTATCGAACAGGAACAGAGTCTTGTTATGTTATCACAGTTGGACTATATAGAGAAATTGATTAAAACAACCAAAATGTAACAACAGTTTGTTTGAAGGTGGTTAACAATGTTGCATGGTTAATTTCATTAGTTTGATCTCCCATTGTCTGATATTATATAAAATTATTTGAAATCCCTGAAAGAACAAATGAAAAAAACAACTTTATCAACCAAAAAACTCTGAAAAGAAATTACCATAAAATAAAATTGTGCAAAAATTTAACAATTTAAATGAAATAAAAATTAAGAGATTTTTCAAGTCAAGTTACTTCACGACGACAATCGTCTTCTGGCTTTAACTGAACTTATTCCTCCAAGAGATGACTATTAATATGTCGTTCGAGTGCTTTCACCTTTCCTCTCTACCCTTTCTCTGCTCCCTTACTCCTTGGAAAGTATTTTGTCTAATAATTCAGCTTCAAATCCATTGTTCACTACAATTTGCCTAATGACATTGAGTTCTTTATTGAAATTCTCTATCGAAAGGGGAACATTGACTAATCTATGACTCATGCTATTATAAGATGCTATTTTTAGTTAATACGGATGATTAGAATCACAATGAATAGTAATATCCATGTGGAAAAGTTTGTGATGAATTGTTAAGTCATCTCTATTGTTCATTCCACTAATTGTCAAGTCCAAGAAATTGATATAGTTAGTATTCTTTGGTTCTGATTCAGAAGTGACACATTAAACAGATCTGAGTTATTATGATATTGATTCCCCAGCTTCAGAATACAAGGAATCGGACTGTTCAAAGCATAATTGGTATGGAAAAAATGTATATGAAAAATGTCAGAATTCCTCGTATCTTTTGGTTTGAAATGAAAAATTATTAGTTGAAATAGTTCTGGGCAGTTTATCTCACTATTCATTAATTTGAAGAGAAAACTCAAGTTAATATTAATTCTCTCATCTTCCAATTATTTTATATTCATCTCGGATAAGGGTTGACTGTACTCATATTCATTTCATAGAATAACAAAGTGAAAAACACAATTCTTTAAGAATTTCTTTTGAACTTTCCCAATCAAATCGATATTCACATTATAGTGTGGGTCCCATATAACCAAACAATATTCAACAATGTATCTCACGAAAGCACAATATGAAATTTTTTCTGTTCCACTTGAAAAATCAGTAGAAATTTTCAACACAAAACCCAGAATTTCGAGCCTATTTGCCAGAATTTCTAATACTCGAAGAATAAAATGAATTTCGCTATCAAATTCAACTCCCAGATCTCGAATAAATGTTTCTCTTCAAAGGGTTATATTATTCAATGTATATTCAAAGTATATTGGACTTCTAATGTCAACGAACGTAATGATTTGACACTCATCAATGTTTACCTCTAATACATTATTTCTACACCGCATGGAAAAGACTTCGAAATCTTTTTGAACTAATTCAGCAGCCTCCCGGCAAGTAGTTGCTAGATAAAGTTTGAGGTCATCAACAAACATAAGAAATTCTGAATATTTGAAAACAAACTCTATGTCCGATACAAACATGTTGAACAGCAGTGGGCCCATATAGGATCTCTGCGGTACCTCTGCTGGAAACCTGAATGGGCGTAGATGTTGTATCTCTGTATTTTACAGACAGAGTTCTACCAGCTGAGAAACCATTGATTACATTCTCGCCTATCCCAATAAAATCGTAAAGTTTCTGCTGGAATTGAGTGAATCAACTCTCGAAATTATTCAAATCAGCGCTGATGAGATGTTGAAAACCAACATTACATGTTTTCAACTGAATGAAACTTTCCTCCATGATCTACATAGCTTTTTGAACAGTTTCCATCATCATACTCGTATTTATATTTTCCCTTTCCTTCATCTGTAAGTTTCTTACTCTTCAACCGGTAGTATTCAAATATGTGTTTCATTTCGGTTAGATAACATTTCATCTCGCTTTTGTAGCAATATTTTATTCATAAAAGTCATCCTCTTCCCAGAAAACGTCGACACAACTATGAATTTCATCCCCCAGGATTCCCCGCGAGTATAAATCATTCATGAAACCCAACTCTTTCTCCTTCCCGGTGACATTTTCAATTACTACCGAACTCCTCGACCGACTTCAACTCATATTTTTGTTTTCAGGGATCGTGAACAGAGGAGATTCCTTCAGGAGACGCCGTTCGAGGAGTAACAGCCTGTGCCCTCCCGCCATGGGAGGGGGGACGCCCTCCCCGGTGTTCGATGAACCGGAGCAAAACCTGCCGGAGGTGTCGTCCTACACGGTGGCTCTGCTAGGATCTCCGGGGGTTGGCAAGACTGCGCTTATCAGCCAGTTCATGACTTCAGAGTGCATCAACGCGTATGATAGACAAAAAGGTGAGAATCGTTTCTGTTTTTAGTATATATAACGAAGTTGGAAAATCGTGTTAGTGCGGGCCTTGAGTACCGAAAGCTATGCCACCTCAATTTTTTTATGCGATCCTCTTGAAATTACTCTGCTCATGATATAGATGCATGTTGCCATGACCCGACTCCGTGTCATATTGTTTGAAACGAAATTGTCTGAGCAATTGCAAGGAATTGTTTTTTTCCCATATGTATAGTCAGCGAGCACGTGGGACGTAACATTGCATTGTGCTGTTGCCACTTTTTGTCACCAATGTTAGGTCATTAACAGGTAATAACACTTCGGCCAATAGCAAGGCATCAACAAGAGAGGCAGACTACCTGAGTCAACATACATAAAACTTATGAACTTATGAAAAATCACCAGTTATCGGTGAATCGTCCAGATGAATAAAGCTTTCCGTTAGTTCGGACTTCCATTGTCTAATATGCTATAAACTGATTTAAAATTCCTGATAGAGTCTGTAAAAAAATAAAAAAGTTATCTGAAAAAATAACCATTATATTAAGCAAAAATATGTGAACATTAAAAACAAGAACAATTCAACAAGAAATGAAAGTTAATTAAAAGATTCCAAACAAAGTTACTTTACGACGTTTCGATTGTTAGTATCCACAATCATCTTCGTGTGACAACTGGACTTATTCCTCAGAGATGTGACTATTTATAGGTCGTTCGAGTGCTTTCACCTATCCCCTCTTCCCTATCCCCTCTTCCCTCTCTCTGATTCATCGGTTTTCTGCGGACGCTGATCGTCTGGAGGAAGTTGATCGTGTTCTGCTTGATTGGGGGTTTCCATATGTTGCGTTTACCTACGCTAGCTTGGCTAAATTCGTTGTTGGACAACATATAAGCGGTTTCTTTGAATTTTCTCCTAAAACAGTGTTCCTCCTTGTGGATGATTTCAGCTTGAGCCCACTTGATGTTATGTTGATGAGTCCAAACATGCTCTGCTATTCCTGATTTGCTGGTTTCTCCTCGCTGTATGTGTTTCTTGTGCTCGGCAATGCGAACTTTCAATGGCCTCTTAGTTTCACCGATGTATGATTCTCCACACTCGCAGGGTATCCGGTAAAAGCAATTATTGGAATCGCGGTCCGCATTTGGTGGGGTGGTTTTTGTGAAGCTGCTACGGATAGTGTTCCCAGATCTGAAATAGGTTCTGATATTATACTTGGACCCAATCCTTCTTATACTTTCCGACAATTCTCTGATAAAGGGAAGTACAAGTATTTGTTGTGACGGCTTCTCTTCCTTGTGGAGCTATGCTGTCTTCTAGCTAAATCCTGTTTCACCATCACTTTGGAGTAACCATTCCGTTGAAGGTAATTTTCAATGAGGCCTAGTTCTTTTTCGAGACCTTCCTTTGTATTACAAAGCCCGAAAGCAGGCTCTAGTAGAGTCCTGATGATTCCTCTCTTGATTGATGGTGGTTGGATTCCTGGTTCAGATACCGTCTTGTGTGAGTGGTTTTTCGATATTCCCATTTATGTCGATTATCTTCACCAATACGTCTGAGAATGGCAATTCGTTGGAGACTTCCTTCTCCATTGCGAAATTTGTAGAAGGAGTTCCATTGTTGATGTGCTTTAGGATGCTGTCTAGTTCTGCATTCCCATGGTTCCATATCATGAAGGTCTCGTTCACGTATCTCAAACAGACCCGGGGCTTCTTGTGGGTTTCTTCAATGGCCAGAGTTTCAAACCACTCCATGAATAAACCTCTAAAGATGCCTGCCACTCGTGCTGGCGAAACTTCAGGATGCAGTTCCAAACTAAGACGGCCTTCAAACCCGAATGGAGATAGTAACACTGAAAATCTTGGCAGCGAAAGTCTTCACCAATGTATTCCCTATTATTACCATTATTATTATTGATATAGTCCGACGATAACACTCGGAAATAGAGTCTTCTAGTGAGACATTGGTGAACATGTTTACCATTGATAAACTGGTTTACCAATGTTCCACTGAAAGACTTTCTGAAGGGGCTAGCCTACTTGTTTCTGAGTGATATCGTTAGACTCTTCAAAGCGTGTCTCACGGGGAATTTCTTCCAATGAAGTGGTAACTTCTATGAGCAACTATATGTCGTGGCGATGGGAAGTATACTCAGCCCATTAATAGCCAACTACTTCAGATCATGTTTTGAAGAGAAAGCAATCGACACCTTTGAATTCAAACCTACCTCGTGGCTACGTTACGTGGATGACACCTTCTTCATCTAGAAATATGGGAGGGTCGCTCTAAACCTTTCCCTAGATCACTTGAGTGCTCAAAACCCCAGCATCAAGTTCACCATGGAGACTGATGAAGACCAGCTGATAGCGTTCCCAGATATACTCATCAGGCGATCTGGTGTTAGGCTAACCCACAAAGTGTACCTAACACTCGGTACACGGATAGGAACCTGCACGCACTATCAAACCACTATCCTAGTCAAAAGAGAGAAGTAATCTCTACCCTGACTGAATTAGCTTAAAGAATATATGAAGCAAAGCATCTCAAGAAAGAACTGGAACATCTTTGAATGGCCTCTAGATCGAATGGATATATTGTACCCGAGATCAACAAGGCCATGAAACTGAAGAGGGTCAAGGTTCAAACAGAAAAGAGGGACCGATTGTTGAATGTACATATCTATCGTATATCCTCATGATCACAGACAGGATTGGAAAAACCTTGGGAAAACACAACATTAAAACGGTTTTCGAACCCACCAAGGAGATACAACAAAGTTTCAGGTCGGCTGAAGACAAGAGAGACCCACTATCAGCAGCAGGGGTATGTCGCATACTGTACACTTGAAGGAAGGTATACGTGGGAACTGCCAAAAGATCCATGGGAACAAAGCTCAAGGAGCATGAGACTGCAGATCAGTTCAAAAGGTCTGCTGTAGCAAAGCAGACTTGTCTGCTGAAAAATCCAGTTAATAATGGAGAAAAAAGAGGAAGAAAGGTTTACTTTTCTGGGCGTATTAGTGAAGAAGTGCAGACTGAGCCAATATAAGTCGATATCTAAACAAGCAGTCCAGTCACCATCCGCGACAGAAAAGAGGGGTTTATAGGACTTTGGTAGAGAGGGCAAGATGTATATGTGAAACGGAAGGGCTACAAGCGAAGATGTGTTATCTGAAGAATGCTTTTCTAGGTAACCAATATAACAAAGCCGACATAAACCCATACGACCTTACGACCCATAGAAAAAACTCCAAGGTGACTCTGGAGCAAACAGTCAATAGAAGAACTTTTTCGTCCTAGATAATCGGTGTGATGAACCGAATTGAAAGGATCCTCAAAAAACAAGGGATTATGGCTATGTTCAACCATACAATAGCGACAAAAAATAGTGTCAAGTCAACAAAAGACTCCAGGGATCATTTAAGTATCCCTACATCGGAACAACAAAATGAAGCGTTAAAACGCGCTTGACTGAACATTGAATAAGTAGCCGATATGGTCAGAACATGATCTCTCTTAGAGAGCTGTCATGGTACGTCATAATTAATATAGAGCGTTTCGGTTCATTGAGGATAATTTTGTATTGATGAATTATCTGTTCTAGTTTCGACTGCAAAATGATCCTAAACTGTCTTGAACCGTCCCGAATCGTCCTTGCTCTCGAGGCTGAACTGTTGATAACTGTTCCCGTTGCTAATGCGCATTCATGTGAGAATTTGTTTAGGCTATTTTCTAGGATGTCTATTTATTTATTTGATTCAAATAATTGATGATTAAGGTTAGATAACATTTGAACTGACTACAAGGATACGCTACATAACAAAATGGACATAGTTAACAGTATTTTCTTGTCTTCATCTCTTCGTATATTTGATAGGTGGCCCAGTGGTGTCATCAAAATGCTTCCTTTTAAAATCAAGTGTCCGAGACTGTTTCGGACTGTTTGAGATTTTTTGTTTGTTCGCATCATGTCTTGCGCAGTTTCCACATAGTTTCGTATGTAAGAACAACCCTCTACATATGCACCAGGACTATTTTCAGTTCACACACCTCAGCGAGGTAGATCACTGAGATCATTGTCGCATCGCCCTTGATCATAATGAGTGATTTATTTGCTGGTATCTTTTGGCAGCACTGTTTTAGATAGATAACACGTGAATCATGCCTTTGTCATTGTCAAACTTGTTCAGTTTGGTTTATAATTCAACGCTTGCAAATTATTAAAGCGATGAAGAAAGTGCATCATGCACTTCCTTCCAATTTTTGAGCAGTTTCGTCGGCCTACTGAGGGAGCTATTCGGGAGCTTCTAAGTAAATTCCGAACCCATTTCACATTATTGGACATCAAACCACCAACACGCATACGTAGAGTGAGGACCGAAGAAAATATTGCGGCTGTATCCGCCAGTGTTCGTGATGACCGTG
>WOGP01007986.1:0-11448 GCA_015342065.1 Leptinotarsa undecemlineata
CTCTATCCAGATCACTCTGTCAAGATGGTTGTTCTGATTATTGGAGTCCTTGGTGGAATGATGTCCTCTCTACTCTCGAATCCTAAAATCATACCGGATTGCCGCACTAAGGCAGAAATCTTAGCCGTACAGATGCAGAAGGCTGTCATTCTTGGCTGACTGCGCTTGTTCAGGGCACATGATTCTCGGACCCAATGTTCCTTGGTTGATAATGTTGGCGCGCCCTCCCGTATGTATCGGGGCTTCGGGGGATAGGGAGTGACCAGCGAACACCACGGTGAAAAAAAGAAAAAAAAAGAAAAGAGAAATGAAACTTTCTATGTTTTTACCACTTTTAATTGTAACTATCATTACTGCAGTTTCGTCCTAAACCTAATAAACTGAGTTTATTGTATAAGTTTGAAAATGTCCGTATAGGACAAATACAATAAAATACAATAAACTAAGTTTACTGAATTTCATGAAAATGTCCGTTTAGGACGAAAGTGCAATAACGTTAGTTACAAATTAAAGTGGTAAAAAACATGGAAAGTTTAATTTCTCTTTTCTCAATTATGATTCCCTATCACGTAGTAACGGCTACATCCATCAATTTATAAAAATAATAATCCTTTTAATTACTTTCTAAAAATTTATAAAAACACAAAATTGAGGAAATACATCAACAGAAAAAAATGTTGAAAATAAAGGGCGAAGTTCAGTTAAGTTCTTGAATAAATTCAATAACTGAACTGTTTTTCCACTTGACCCTAAAAATACCTCTCTATTGAATGTTCTTTACATGATACAAAAACAAACAAAATACAACTTTGTCCCCACTACGACAAGTAAATTTACAGAAGTAGGAGCAAAAGGATGTGAAATTCTGAAATCATATCACTGACGTGTATTGAATAAATGGCTGAATATATTATACTTGAATTTTTGGAACCTAGCTGTACGTAATTCGAGAAATAGATCATTCATCACATGGTATATTGGATAACTGAAACACCGGCGGAAAAATTCAATTTTTAAAGAAGGTTTCTGAAATCTGTTTGAAATCTGTTTTTCCGTTAATCAGCTGTCGCCCCCATAGGAACGACAACTCACAGAAGTTGAGAAACTTGTGCGAGCTAAGGACTAACGAGGTCTTACCTTTTAACGTGTGATTCCTAACACGGAAGTGTTATGTTAGGTTAGGAAAGTTAGGAAGGTGGAGTAAGTGTTCCCCTAAACCTGATATTGACGTTATGAACATCCGTTCCAAAAGAAAGTTTTCTATTCTGGTAAGAATAATTTTATGGAATAGGTTGGCGGCATTCAAGATTCTTCTGTTATTCATATTTAACCCAAAGGCACCTTTGAGCTGATAAGAGATTCTCTGAGAACGTCTTATTCCATAAATAAGTCTCCAGCACGAGTTTTGTACTTTTTGAATGGGCCATGGATAGTATCAGCATAGTTAAAATGTGATCAAACTAGTGCTTCATATAATACTACTTTCAATTTCATTGGAAAATACTGCCTAACTCCAAATATCAATTTTAAAGAAGAATATGCACGTCGTATCAAGTTATTCAAGTGCCTTTTGAATCTGAGAGTGTGGTCAAGGATGACTCCAAGATATTTCGCTTCTTCCACCAACTCGATATTCACGTCATTAATTGATATGTTTAGCTACTCTAAAAATCAGATCGTTTGGACTTTGGTCCAAATAATAGAACATTTGATTTTTGAGAGATCAGGAGTGAACAGTATTCTGTTGCAGCCCTATAAAAATTATCCAATTCTTTATTAGGTATTATGCAAGAATCAGGAGAAGGTAGATACATTCATTGAGGAAAGAACCTTGAGATCTCTTCAATATGCCATTCTGGCTGTTGTGGAAGATAAAACAGAAATTGGTCGATATGTCCGACTCCAGACCTGTATATTCTGGCCTGAATGAACATATGCCCCCTGAGATGATCAAAACCACAAAGACTTACCATCAATCAGGTCCTTACCAGATTGAGGAAAATATCCAATGGTCTGACACGCATGACGTGGAAAATTCACGAAAAATTTCACCGGCTGACCTGATAAGCTTTTCAGCATTTACCAAAATTCCACTCTTGCCCACTGACCTAGAACGAGTAATCAGCTTCGTTGAGCAACAGTATTCATTGAGTCAAGTTTGAGAAGAGGAAAGCCACAATAAACTCTCACGGATTGCAGTGGAGGTTCGTATAGACTCCCTCGATCTAGATTCACTCCTATCTGTCCTATCTACTGTTTTTCCAAACAGTTTGAGATCGATATATAAGATAGATATACGTAGATAGATTCATTTTATTGTGGAAATATGCATATAACAAAGTTTGATCTCTCATCAAAACCAAAAGAAGCAAGTAAAATATGCATTGGAAATTTCAAGTATCTACGAAAGTGAATAATTTCATTTTTGAGGTGACAGAAACCTGGAGGGAAATATAAAGCAGTCCAAGTATTCGAGTATATGGCCGGCCACTCACGTACAGTTTTAACTGTACAGTTAAAACGACAGTTTCAACTGTGAACTGAGATGTACACAGAAGTGCAGTTCAGTTGTTAATTCCTTCAGTTTTTTCCATATATTCGAACGGGGACGACGGGGAAACAGTATTGTAAGAAGTGGCTACAAAAACCAAATGCATCTGCCCACATAAATTTATTAAAAGAATTGAAGGAAGTGCCATTAAACTATCAAGTATGAACAGTGTCAGTTGAAATCATCACACATACTCAGTTCAGATTGTAATTTCAGTAAAAAATATGGTTGAGTGGAAGTCTGAACCTCTGAAGTCAACATTCGTAGAAACTGAGAATTGACGAGGATTCACTTTTCCACGTACGATTCCTAATAAAACCAAGGATAATGAAAAGATACTTGATACTTCCCATAATAACCAACCTGTTATTCAAATAATAGTTGCACATAATATTATTTTACTCTTTTGGTTTGCTGGAGGAGTTGAATAACTATTGAAACACCTAGAGCTGATTCATGAAACAATCAGAACCTGAACTTCATCGAAACAACCCATTCAAAAGTTATTCAGTTCTCCAAATTGTGTTAATCGCACCCTTCACCACTAAGCGCCATCTTTAAGTCAATAGGAAAATCAAATTAAGGCATCAAAGATAGATTTTGATCACCAACAAAATCTAGTGCTGAGCTAAACTTCAACAGAAACCATGAGGTGACTAATTCAAAAATACAGTATAGTTATGAAGATATTTTATAACTTCCGCCCCTTAAGCAGAACTGTCATACGCAGGGAATATTATTGGGACCCTAGGCGAATGTCTTATACAGAGCCCTAGGCGAATGTTGTATACGGAGCCATGGGCGATTATCATATGCGGGGCCCTGAGCGAGTCTCATCTGCGATGACAAACGAATCTTTCTATCGCGGTGCCTTGGGCGAGTTTCATATTTCAAACTGACTTTCGAATGTCTATACTCAAATGTACATATGACTTGATATTTTTTTTATTTTCACCTCCAAAATGAAGATGGCCCTTGGAGAAAATCATATGCGAGGCCCTGGGTGAGTGTCATATCCGATGACGGAATGATCCTCCTACCGCTAGGCACTGATAGTATCACATTTTAGACTGATTTCGAGAGCAATATACTCAAACACGTATGAGTCTAACTTGATATTTTATTTTCGCCCTCCAAGCAAAGGTGGTCCTGGGTGGAATGTCATGAGCAGGTCACATTATTGAAGCCCTGGGCGAGTGTCGTATACGTATACAGATTTTCAAAACCATATACTCAAATGCGATATTTTTTGATTTTTGCCTCCCAAGTAGGCGTGGCCCTGGACGAATATTATATGCAGAACCCTGGGAAAGTGACATATGCGATAAAAAACGAATCTTCCTTCCACGGGGTCTTGGAGAAGTGTCATGTTCAAGACCAATTTTGAAAGTGTCATATGCAGGGCCTGGGCTAGTGTCATATACGGGGCCTTGGGCGATTATCATATATAGGGCCCTGGGCGAGTGTCATATGCGATAACAAACGAATCTTCTTATCGTGGTGCCTTGGGTCATATTTCAGACCGATTTTCAAATACATATACCCAGATGCGCTTAAGACTAACTAGACATTTTTTATTTTCCGTCCTCCAAACAGAGGTAGCCCTGGGAGAGAGTCGTATGCAGCGCCCATTATCGAAGGCCTGGTGAGTATCGTATACGGGACCTTGGGCGATTATCATATGCAAGGCCCTGGGCGAGTGTCATATGCGAATACAAATTTATCTCTTATACCGGAG
The DNA here is from genome assembly GCA_015342065.1 of Leptinotarsa undecemlineata. Lineage (NCBI taxonomy): Eukaryota > Metazoa > Arthropoda > Insecta > Coleoptera > Chrysomelidae > Leptinotarsa > Leptinotarsa undecemlineata. The sequence continues at coordinate 4,290 of WOGP01007986.1, forward strand.
GACCTCCTCTGGTGTGAGATAGTAGCTTCACTCGTTTTTTTCCCAAAAACCTTTTTTCTGCTTCAGAGAACACTGTGCTATATTTCTATAATGTCAATTCAATTTGTTTTCCAAATCACACGTGTTCTTATGATTAGGGTAGTCTAAGTCACTGGTATTTCAATACACTTCCTATATTTACACTTCATTTGTTTATATTGTTTCGGAAGCTAATAACTTCTTTGTAAATCGCTTCACTTACCTTGACAATCCCTTTCATCCTCATTATCCTGGCAATCCCTGGCTCCATTGCATTTTAATTCGTTCGGCAGACATCTATCTCCATCGCATCTGAACTGCTGGTCAGTACATTCTGAAAATAATAAATGTACCGTTCAATCGCAAGATACATTTTTTGACTCCATAATTGATGAGCAATTGAATGCATAATGGCATTTCACCGCTAATAATTTATAAACAGTTCTGAAAGTTTTTCAAAATGTCGGTTTCAAGTAAGGGAAAAAGCTTTCAGAGAAATAAAACTCCTTCATAGCAATGAAGCTGTGAATATTTAAATGGAAGTGACCTTTTCTCTCGATCAATACTGAAGCTGGTATGTCAGCTCTATTCCGGAAGATGTCACCAGTTTATATGACAGTATATGATTATTTGAATCAGTTTTGAACGTATCATTTCGTTTTTCATTTCGCAAACCTCCGAAATGGTTATCGCGTTTTGAGAATTATATACAACCATGAAATTTATTTAATATTCGCCTGCAAGGTTGTATAAGTATAATGTAAATACAGTATGAAATAGTGACGAGAATGAATGACATATGTATAATAATAACCATTGTTAATGCAAACTTTCCCTTGGGTTGGATTACCTATTGGGCGCGTGTCCCTAGGTGACTAATAGGGGAACGGCCAGGGGACTGGATGCCCTGTCCAGCAAGCCAATGTGGTCTTACGGATGGGGTCACCGGACTCCTGGCCAGTGGCAGAGATAAGTAGCGCGAGGAGAACTGAAACCCTACAAAAACTTTTGCAAAACATGCTACCGTGGACCAGCCTACTCAAGTTAATGTTTTAGGAATCGTGCCGATAGCAGAATGGCCGCAGGGTGATATGCGGTCACGAACGATCCCCTTGGGGAACTGGTCGAAACATCATTGTAATCAGGCTACCCCTGGTGATGCGGGGCTCTTCCAACTTCTTAACCTTCATCTAAGGCGGTAGCTGGGGATGAACAGAAATGTCCAACCCAATCTACCGCTTGGAATAAGGCAGAATACATATCACCTTCAACAGTAAGGGTACTTCCTGTGGCAGGCGTCAAGAGCTCCGGCTTGAATAGAGGCTAGAAACCGGCTGCCTCTGCAGGAAGGCTTCCTCACTTGTGCACTTCCACATAGGGAACCCCAAGAAGGTTGAAAAAGTCGCGCAATGACAGTAATATCGCTGCACCTTCCAAAACCTTCACGGAGACCAACGTAAGACACCTTAAAGTTGCCAAGGATAGTGTGTGTTCGGCGAGTCTTGGCCTATATCTACCAATATGAAAGAGATGTCTCCTAGTGACCTGTTCACCTTCATGTAAAGGACATGATGGACGATGACCTATGAGGCGACTCCTCGAAAAGATGAACAATGGTCACATGTGGCCTAAGTGCTGTGAGTCTACAGTCACCCTGGCAAGTTGGCTGTCCTTGTTCATCTTTCTTTGCCTGAACCACTGTACATGCTATTTTTGGCAAGTGCATTGGCTTGGGATGTGGAGGTTGAGCAATCCGGCCATCGGATGCCTGCTTCTGCGTAGACCCGCTGCATATGGTAATGACAGAATCACTTGTGGTTCTGTTATTCCCTTACTGACTGGCATCCAAACGATGGTGTATCCGTGCCGACAGGATGAATGACACTGAGCCTATCAGCTGTCTCTACGGAACACTCGAGATACCGGGCGCCCCCTCGTCATAGTATCGCCTTGTCACGGTAATGCAGGGCTCTGCCGTGCTTGACCTTCTTCTAGCTACTCGTGGGACCTTTATGGACAAAGTAAGCTTATTATTTCTGACGCTAAGTCTATAGAGGAGATGGATGTCAAGCTACGACTCCAACTGACCTCCCTGTAAATTTAGATCAGAAGCGAGTCTACAGAGCAGACAGATGTCGAGTTTACGACTCTAACTGACCTCCCTGTGACTTCAATTCAGGAGCGAGTCTCCAGAGGGGATGGATGTTGAGTTTACGACTCCAACGGACCTCTCTGTAAATCTAGTTCAGGAGCGAGTCTACAGAGGAGATGGATGTCGAGTTTATGACTCCAACTAACCTCCATGTGAATTTAGTTCAGGAGCTAATCTACAGAGGAGATGGATGTCGAGTTTACGACTCCAACTAACCTCCATGTGAATTTAGTTCAGGAGCGACTCCACAGAGGAGATGGATGTCAAGTTTACGACTCCAACCGACCTCCCTGTAAATCCAGTTCAGGAGCGAGTCTACAGAGGATATGGATGTCGACTTTACGACTCCAACTGACCTCCCTGTGACTTCAATTCAGGAGCGAGTCTACAGAGGAGATAAATATCGAGTTTACGACTCCAACCGACCTCTCTGTAAATCCAGTTCAGGAGTGAGTCTACAGAGGATATGGATGTCGACTTTACGACTCCAACTGATCTCCCTGTGAATTTAGTTCAGAAGTGAGTCTACAGAGGAGATGGATATCGAGTTTATGACTCCAACTAATCTCCAAGTGAATTTTGTTCAGGAGCGACTCTAACTAACCTCCATGTGAATTTAGTTCAGGAACAACTCTACAGAGGAGATGGATGTCGAGTTTACGACTCCAAGGGACCAATTTGTGAATTCAGTTCAGGAGCGAGTCTACAGAGAGGATGGATGCCGAGTTTACGACTCCAATTGACCTCCCTGTAAATTCAATTCAGAAGCAAGAGCTGCGGCGTACAACGACTCTGTCTCAGATGGGAGAACTAACCCCCTATGAGTAGGTTAGCAAACGTTTGTGCTCAAGTGAGGTTTCACCAAAACCAGAGGCGAAAAAGCCCTGCACGGCTGAATCTAAGGCATCGCCAGGTGTAGCTGATGTGCAAAAACCCTCATATGGAAGAGTTGTCATGGGTATCGAGGTGGCAATCTAGCAACACGACTATCCAACAACCTCTTCAACAGAGCATATACTTTGTGGCTGCCCTGCTGGGGACCAAATCAGGTCTTTAGAGTTCGGCAGAGCCGTACTCTCACCATCTGACCTGAAAAACCACTCACTTCATGAACTAATCGGCTTCGTTGAGAAGCTGAGTTTGTTTGGCCGAGTGAGAATAGGTGTGAGCCACAAGAAACCCTTGCGAGTTGCGGTGGAGAGTCGAATAGACCTACTCACTTTGGACCTAACCTAACCTAACCTACACTTCCCCTCCCTACTCTACAGATACAGAATGCATACTTTTTATAACGTTGATATGTTGATATTAGAAGGTTCACTATACTCAAAATGTCCATCATATTATATACGTATTTTTCGAAACATACATATGATACAAATTATGTTATGTTCTTACAACGCCAGAAATGGGGACTCATCGCTCCAAATGAATCACATTATGGAAACGTTATTGTGATGCTGCCCATTTGTTTTGCGGATACAGTTGAAAAAGTTATTTTTAGAAACTATTTTTTTTTCGAATCAATATTACGAAATATAACCTACCCGTTACACAGTTATGTTCGTCAGTATTATCTGAACAATTTGGTACTCCATCACAACGCTGGCTGAGAGGAATGCATCTGCTGATGTCGCACTTGAATTCTCCCACACGACATTCTGAAAAAACATTGCAAAGTTAGAAAACGGATGAGATCAAAGCCACCAGGAAAGCTGATATTTACAGTAAAAAGCTCCACATTTGAAGTTCATGAAATGAATTTCAGAAATACTTCCAGACTTTGTTTAAAATGAATTACAGATAATACTCTTGATTCGATTTGGTATATTTCTGAAATCGATTTCATTATCATCAACACATTATACAATATATGAGTGTGTTACAATAAAATGGCAGTTTTTAGTAGAGTATGCCCCTGAGATATGTGAATGAATGCTTCGATGGATATTTGAAAAATGAAGTGATTGAAAATGAAATGAGCATTTTATCATTACCACTGAATCCTGTTTGGTTCAGAGATTGAACTATCAAACACGCTAGACGCAATTGGATTTAACAGGAAAATTCACAAGACTTTCATGTTGGTGTTATTATGTGCCGAATGTAACACCATTCAACTTTCTGCCACTGCTTATCTAGGTGAAACGCCTCCGAAACTTCCATCTTACCCGGCGCATGAGTTAGACTGAATCTGACCGATGGCATGTCTTATGTTGGCTTTAAGGACCGCTGTGGTTCATGGCTCATTTGCATAAACATGCGACTGAAGAAAACCCCACCAAAAAAAGTCTAAAGGGGTCACATCTCACAACATCGATGGCTAGTTCACATCACCTTCAGAAGGGATGACCATGCCCTCAACTCACTCGTGCAGAATATTCAATATGGTATGAGCTCTGTGGCACGTAGCGCAGTTTTGTTGAAATCACATAGTGTTGGCATCCACATCATCCAATTCAGGGTAAAAATGTTAGTGATCATTAACCTATAGTGCTCGCCGTTGACAGTGAAGGCATGAAGAACGTTGTTCTCATAGAAATATAGACCGATGACGTCACCAGCCCAAAATCCACATGAACAATGACTTTTTCGCGATGCTTTGAACGCTCTTAGATCTCATGTGGATTGGTATCGTTCCAAATTCGACAATTTTCTTCGTTTACGTACTCTGATGAAAGTTAAGGTCAGTTGCCAACAGCTCCAGAGTCCATCAAAAGAACATTGTCGTTGTCTATGGTCATTCACCTTCAGTTCCTGGGTTAGTTGAATTTTATACCAGTGCAGGCCTAAGTGATGCCGCAAAACTCGCCAAGTTGTGGTCTGCGAAAGACCGAGCGAATTCGACTGCCTTTAATTATCCTACTTGCTCTAGCAGACAGCGGCGATATTTTTGGCAGATTTTGCGTTTCGTCGTTTCGTCCTCTCGGTAGGATGATCATAGCGAACATGAAATGGGTAAAGCGCTCGGTACATTGCCCAAACAAAACATTCATTTCGATAAAACAATTCCATCATTTGCTCATGTTGTTGAATACTATATCCGTCTACAGTGATTTGCAAAAATGAACTGAATAAATAGCAACTAATTTGACAGATGTAACTTCAACAAGATGACTGTTATCATTTGTCAAATTTCGGAATTTTTTTTTGAAAACCCCTATACAACACTCATTTTCCAACTTTGGAGCTATGTGACTTTTGAGTTGTGCGAGTTCGTTTAATGGTATGTTATGAATATTTGATTATTTGCTGAGCTGAAAATGGAATAAATTACATAAGGAATCTTCTCTATTATGGTCTCAACTAGTGAGCAACTGTTACATTTAGGGCATTCAAATAAGGTTAGGTTTCATTATAGGCTTGAGTCAGTGCGAACTTGTTAGAAATAGAGGCATCATCGTTATTTACACTTGATGGCATATGGCTGACGAAATCAACACCTGTGAAATGGTAAACAAGACCTGAAAATTCAAACAGCCCACCACCTATAAGTCAGTGTTCGTGTTAGCGAATGATTTTATGCTAAAACCCCACACCGCCAAGCTGTTAGCAGTAAACACTGTGCAACTATACCCCCTCCGCAGCCGTGTTCGTCTCCACCATCGTCGCAATCGAAAGATCCGTCGCATATTTGGTCAGAGCAGATGACTCTGGATCCGTCATCACATGGAACCGCATCGTCTGCTCTACAATCGTCTGCACCGCTACCTTCAGGGATGAATGTTTCTTCAGTTGTGATCCGTTCGGTGGTAGGGGTAGTAGTAATGGTGTTGGTAGTGGTAGTTGGGGGAGAAGTTGGTAATTTTCTTGGTAGAGTTGTTGTTGGAGTGGTTTCTCTTGGAGATTCTGTGGTTGTAGTGGTTGTCGTTGTAGCTGCTTCAGTAGTCGGGATAGGTTCAGGAGCTGGCGCATCCGGTTCAACAATAGGTCCTAGTGATTTGACATAACATTTTGCAGGGTTTTGTGATACTTTTGATGTGTGAAGTTTTGGTGATTTTTGGTAAAGGTTCTGAATTCCACTTACGAGAAATGAATTTTCTACAAACATATGTGAAAATTTGCTGAAAATTTTCCCCGAGAGTGTTTCCAGATCAAAGTGAATGTGTTATGTTTAAGGAATTACCGCTAATAATACTTATTATGCACCATTGGACATATTTAACCCAGAGCGGTTCATAAGAGGGTGTTATTAATGCGCAATTTTTCGGTTTGTGCGATATAAGTTACGTGTTCAGACAATATTGAAAGGTTGCCCAATTTATTGTACATAATCAAATTACCTGAAAATATGTTGCGCAACCAGGAAAATAGTGTACCATCAGTAGACAATATTGTGCAATTGACATGTGACGTGCAAAAAAAAACGTGCGCAAATCATCAAAATATCATCAGGATACCAACCGAACACCCACAGCAATTAACACACAGAAGAGTTCTATGTCACTCAGCATGGTTCTGAATATCGATGGAAATTGATAATATTTTAGCGGAAAACATTATACATCTGTGCTTATGATTGTGCAGAATAATGCACAACCATGAATATCGTCTCCATATGATTCAATTTATTGCACACAACCGATTATTGTACAGTAAACTTCAGATCCCCTGGGGAGGATGGTATATTTCCAGTTTCATACAAAGCCGAACTGTTCCTATGGATATGTCGAAAGATCTGTGGTAAAATTCGGATTTAAGGTCCCAAACATATGCATTGTATTTATGTCATGATTGTCACAACAATGTTCACTTATGGTGTGACTGCCTGGTGGCCGAAGGCTTTACAGAAACGGCCCAGGCGAAGCTCTCTGGCTCAGAGAAAGAGGCTTGTCTGGCCATCAGTGGTGCTATCAGTACCACACCGTCAGCGGCCACGAAGATCCTTCTAGATCTTCCTCCTCTCCACATTTTTCTGGAAAGAGAGGCTAGATGGACTGCATATAGTAATATCAGGAGCAGATAGTTGTTGGTTCCCACATGGATCAA
>WOGP01007987.1:0-11447 GCA_015342065.1 Leptinotarsa undecemlineata
TGGAAAGTAATATAACCAACAGAAAAGTTTCGGAATCCAAAACCAAGGAAGAGTGGCTTAAAATTCAACGGTTGACGTTTAGGAAAGACTTTCCCAATACTCTTCAATATAAGTATTCAAACCACGAAGATGTTTATTTTGAAACAGTCGATCTTAAAAAAAAAGGAAATCTGTTTCCAAGAATACAATGGAATTGCCATTAATACCTTTAATGAAGACAAAAAAAGAGATCTTCAATTAATGGAATTGATACCTCCTATACACCATGAATTTAATAAAAACCTGAGATCTTCAGCTGAAGCAGCCGGAGGTGAAGTAATTGGCCCATTTGACGAAGAAGAGAATTAAACATTCTAACTTCTTATGTTTGTATACACATTATATTCGAATAAAGTCTTTGATGTAATATCAAGTGTATTATTTTGTGGGATAACCCATTCAATAGCACGCACCCCCCCCCACACACACACACGCACGCACCCACACACACACACGCAAGCACGCACGCACACGCGCGCACACACACACACACACACACACACTTTTATAAACTTTTTATTAATCATAAAAAATATAAGTTAACCTTTGTCTATAGTCTATATACAAAAGTTCCACCTATATTTTAAATAATGATATTTGCATCGGGTAGTGGCATACCAGCTGCTAGATTAAACACAAAAAGCAACCCCAAATATCAGTTACATTTTACTGCAACTTATTTACATGTGATTCTACCTGCTGCTAGAGTTTTGAAAAACAAAAGTTGGAAAACACAATTTTATAATATTCCTGTTATTCAATCTGACTTTATTTTATGTTCTGAAAGATTGACTAAATATGCGCAAATAATTAATTTTGCTTTCCACCATATCAGTGTCATATCCTGATTTATTTTAAAAGCTTTAACAGAACTATATAGCAAAAAACAATTTTCGTGCTAAGAATAGCACGTTAAAAGGTAGGACCTCGTTAATCCTTAGGTCGCAAAAGTTCATAGGGGCAACATGAAATTTCATGTCATTCGAATTCTACATATTTCCTTCATTTTGTCTAATCATATTTCACGTTTTAAATGGTTTGCTGAATACATTATTAAATCAGTAAATACTGCTTCTGATATTGCCTGTAAATCCAAATAGTCATTCAAATTCTTCAAAACTTATTTCATATACAATGTTGCAATAATATGTACATCACTGGGCTTTCGGGAATGTGGAAAGCCTGGCAGTTATCTTTGGCTACCAACTTCTCACTGCTATATTATGTAACAGAGGACTACAGCAGTAGACTGTTTTTTTATAAACACTTCCACCCTCAATAATAAACTAATTACCTAAGGATATGTGACAAATTATACATGAAACACCTGTTATTTCCATTTTCTAGATTTTTTTTACATGGGTATTGTATTTACAGTCAATGTTTCGTCTTAAATGCTTTGAAGTTAACCGAAATTGAAAAATATTATTTAAAAAGATATAACAGAAAAATACTATATTCAGGGCCATCCTCCCCTATTTGGATTTGGCCTAGGTCGAAGAATTAGTTTACCAGAATCATCACAAGACATGTTGAAATCTCCTAATACCTCCCTCGTTCTTGAAGTTATTATTGACGGTGCTATAACTCTTTTATGAACCCCAAGGAGTAATATTGTTACTGGAAACAGAACAAATAGTTTTATATTCAACATATTTTTACAATATACAGAGCTATTCAAATTCAAGTTTATGCATGGGGATATCATGAGGTAAGGCATGGATAGTTAGTTATATTTCGGAAAAGGTGCCTATTTTGTAATACTATAGAATGATACAAAAAAATCTACTATTTTGGTTCGGCAAATACAAAGGAAAATACGAAAATTTATAAATTATATTTTTTGGTATAGCTTATTTACTTGCAGATATTTGAAATCTGTTTATCCTTTCTTTGAATTTGAAACTTTTAATCAATTATAAAAAGTTGATCTTAGAATTTTTATAGTGTCCTCGACTTTTAAATACACACCAGAGTTTTTTGTAGCAATATTTTGTTTGTCAATGTTTTTGAAATTTAATAATCATCAGATAATTTAATAAATTTTAGGTCCCCAATAATTGTCCGAATGGAAGCAATCTTCTGTTGTGTACCACAGCAGATTCATATTGATACTTTATTATTCAAATAAATGGAGAATCAAATTTCTAAAATTTCCAATCCTTTATTTCCAGTAAGATTTTTCCATGTCCCGGGAGTTGATTGCTAAAAAAAAATACATATCAAGACCACTGAATGATATGAATAAATATGAAAAAGAATTTAATAAAAATGATCTGGTTTTGATTTCATCCTTTAAATGGATTTCTTATACCAATGTTCATCACGAAACATTGTCAATCACCTTCAAACAAATGTACTTGACTATATTGTGTTCTCGGAAGTTTGGCTATAATTTACTCATAAGTGTTTTGTGAGTTTTACCTGAAATTATCTTTTCTATTAGGGAAATTGGTACCTGATTGTTCACTGCAATTTGCTTAATTATTTTTAGTTCTTCTTGGAAATTCTTTTCAGGTAAAGGGATTGTGAAAGCTCTGTGTATCATTGACCGTAACGCGGATAACTTAGGTGAGTCAAAGTGAAAGAGTCAAAGGGAATTGTACAGTCTGTGAACGTATTTCTCCGGTAGGTACTGAATTGAAAACCATTATTAACTCTTCATATCTAAGAAGTTAGGCTCCTTGTTTTGTTCGATTTCTACTGTGAACTTAATTTGGTTATGCAGACTATTGAGAAAGTTTAAAAATTGATTAATTTGTCTGCCAGAACCAGAACATATCTGAACCAAAACATAATAGGTTTTTATGAAAGGGGGTTATTAAGGATGCGAGTGTATATATAGAATAGAATATACCAATAGAAATTTTGACACAAGACAGCGTGAACACGTCTGTTTGGACAAAAAATCTGAAATGTACGAACATCTTCAAGAATCAAACCACGAGATGAATGAAGATAACCTCAAAATCCTATACATTTGTAATAAAGGGAAAAATGAATTTGTTGCAGGCCATGGAAATTAACAAATCAATTGAAAACCAGAAACATATACCCCCAAATGAACAACTGGATTTATGTAGGTCTCCTGTTTTGAATTTATGAGTTTAACAACCCCGAGAATTTTCAGGATGCAATTTCAAGTTGGCATCCTGATTCGCCCAACTACCTGTCTCTCGAATACCTGCCCTAGCAACATACCTGAAAATTCTTATAAAACCGATATTTCAATAATTCAGATTTCAGTTTTATACTTATAATGGGTCAAACCCGAAACCCTGTCATATAAATAAAATCTACCAGTGGTACTTAGACAAAAGTGTTTTTATTGATTTCATTTAAGGGATCATGAATAACCATAAAGTAAACAAGTCATCAATCACACACATTAAATGGATTAATCATTACTAATTTGAAGCTTATCCGAGGTTATTAAGAAACTTTTAAAGTTATTAAAATAAATTAATTGAAATAAAAGATTATGTAAAAGTGGACACTTGAGTTTATTTCTCCAGTATCTTTAAATTTAAAAACATGTTGGAAGTTTTATTATTGGAATTTCATATGATCTTTATACACCATGTGAGCCGAAACGTTGGTGGGTTATAAAAGTTTAAATCATTATTTAATCCTCTGAAGTTAATGTGCAGGGGAAAACCTCATTGGAAATATTGGATTTTAGTCATATTAACACATTTCATGTACTTGGTGGAAGTTTTTGAGAGTTGGTTGAAGTATGTCAAGAGAGTAATAAAAGATTCCATTCAAGCGATTTTTGGGCAGTAATGAAAGCATTAATTTATTTGAGAAAGTCAGTAGAAATTCAATTTTATGATAGTATTTGAAAACTGACGATCAATTAAAATTACATATCTACATTTATGGTACAATATTGAAGGTATGCATATTCTGTATAGAAATAATATAATCATATTCTGATCAAAGAAAATTCCTATGAAAAGAGTAAACAGGTTTCCAATATTTCTGAAAAAGAGATGCAGTGAAAAAATAAACTTTTCGTTTTTCGAAGAGCCTGGAGTTGAATTTTTGTTACTTTTGTAACTATTTCTTTCCGTTTAACAGAATATGTAGACTTGAATTTGTATACCCCAATATAAACAAACTTACTGAGAATTATCGTGGATAGAATGAAGAATGGGTGGTTCGTCAAAGACTGTGATAGTGAAACTATCCTCGTTTCAGGATCTAGAATCCACTGACTAGCTCCAGTGGCCACGCATATTGAAACTGCAGTAAGTACTACTGGAATAATTAAGTTTAATTATTGCAAGACATTCGTATTCCATACTCACTTCTCCATCGAGTTGTAGAAGGATGCAAACAAGCTATGACTTCAGTCAGTCGCCTTTCAAAAGCCTTTAGATCTAAAATAATATCTATTTTATAGGTTTCTTATATAGTCGTTTTACAAAGTCTAAAAATGTTTATACCTTCACAAGCAGTTTGTTCCAAAGACATTAGTGATGCTCTACTATCAATGCAGATATAAATATTATTTTGTGTTTATATCAACAAAATGTTAATTTTGAATGAAAATGAACAAATAATATAACCTCAGAGTAACAAAAGACAATAGAGAGACCTTTTCCATCCTTACACTGAAACCCGCATAACCACAGACTACAGAAACAAGTTTGTTTGTTATTATTTACAATCAATATTCTGTGAGCATAACTTTGTTTACGGGAAATAAGTTGAACCATAAAACAGTGGCGGTTGGCTTAGTTGATTTTCGGAGGGATATTATATATTTATAAAATAAATCATTTCAGGTGAAAATGTATTTATTCTGTTTAAATAGTTCCTACAGAAAATCTGATTTATTATTATTGATTATGGAAATGAGGCCAGTTTTTCTACCACCTACTATATTTTTATTTATGTATGATTTATAATAAAGCTCATGGTTTACTGGAATAAAATTAAATTATTTCATATAAACTAATTAATTACAATGATAAATGTTAATTTCAAATGTAATGAACTTTGCTTCATAAAATCAGATGAAAAAATTTGTGATTTATTCTCAGATTTGATAAATAAGCGGTACGGTTTGTGAGGTCCGATATAAAGAATGTTAGATTAAAAATCATTATTTCATTCAAAATTGGTATCTAGGGGTATTTGTGGACCGACATTATGAAAGGGGATATTTTTGATGTTTTCAATAGTAATTTTTTTGATCTAATTCTTATAAATAAAGTTTTTGAAACTAGGTTTATATTATTACATTATTTGACATATCACAACCAAAAAAAGGATGAAACAATGACAACCGTCATTATTGAATATTATCTGTATGCAACGCAAGAGCCTCATGCAAAGAAATAAAAACCAAAATGGAAATCATATTCTTTGTGTGACGTAAGTTATTTGTTGAGTGAGCAATAACAGATTTGACACCGGTTGCACAAGAATAACTATTTAGTATACAAACTAAACATTGAGCAGAAAGCTTTTTTAATCACAGAATGAATATGACCTATGGCACACATATGAAAAACATATTTTTCATTTTTGAATAGAGTTTTTTTCCTTTACATTAATTATTTCTCGTAATTATAGAATTCGTCAGCATGAATTATTAAAAAAAACATAATATCGGTCCACAAAGACTCCTAGATACCAATTTTGAATGAAATCACATAATAATATCAAACTTCAATCGTAATTATAAATATTCATAATTTCTAATCGAAAACTCTTTATATTGGACCTCACAAACCGTATCGCTTGTTCATCAAATCTGAGAATAAATCACAAATTTCGTAATCTGATTATATGAAACAAAGTTCATTAATTTTAAAATGAACATTTATCATTTTCAATTTGTTCATTTGTAATAATTTAATTTTAACCCAGTAAACCAGGCGCTCTATTATAAAACCATACATGAATAAACATCTAGTAGGAGGTAGAAAAACTGGCATCATTTCCATAATCATTAATAATAAATAATATTTCCTGTATGAACTATTTAAACAGAATACATTTTCACCTGAAATGATTTATTTTATAAATATATAATATCCCTCCGATTATTAACTAATTCAACCGCCACAATTTTATGATCCAACTTACTTCAAATGTAAACAATCTCTGCATAACCCCTCATTACCCGCCAATCCCCCCTCGCCCATAAGTTGTACAGAAAAGGTTAGTACGATACCCGTTTCAAAATACATGTATTGTATTGGTATAGACATGGCAACTCTTATGTCATATTATTGCTCTGAGATAATAACGCACTGCGAACCCCACCTGAGAGTATTTATGGCGAGTCATTGAATTCATCGGTAAGACCACCGTTTGGTGCACTTGAATCGTTAGTGGTTTGGACAAAAAAAAATATGTGCAAGGATTGTTTACTGATTTTTCACGTGCGTTTGTGTTAATCACAGCCTCTTGCTGAAAAAACTCTCGAGATATGGGGTGAGAGGACTGCTACTCAATTTATTGACCTCCTATCTTAAAAATAGGAGACAAATAGTGAAAATTGAGGAGAATATAAGTTCTGAAAAACACATTGCTGATGGTGTGCCTCAGGGATCCATTTTGGGACTTTTTCTGTATTTGCAAAAGATCTATTAGTGTATCTCAGTGGAAATTCTGCCACTCACTGTATATGTTACGCTGATGACACGAATATTATTATGGTTATTGAGGATGATCTAAACACTGTTATAAATACAGCTGAAAGCACTTTCAGTAGAGTTATCACTTGGTGTGAAAAAAACAACTTGATAATGAATAAAACAAAAACTAGTATGTTGCAATTCACGGTAGGACGACAACACCATGAGGTGAGTATACACCAGAATTTCTAATTACAATTGGATCCCACAACAACAACTAAATTGTTAGAAGTTTCCTTCGATAACAATTTGCAATGGAAACCACACTAGATAATTTGTGTAAAAAGCTCAGAAATTCCTGTTATTCTCTCAGGTATCTCTCCACTCACTGCAGTCAAGAGATTCTACTTATGCTTTATTATGCGAATTTTAATTCTCACCTCAGGTATGGAATACTGAACACAAGCTCCTCTGTGGATCGGGTGTTCATGATACAGAAGTATGCAGTAAGGATCATTGCTAAGTTAGCATTTAGAGAGTCATGTAGGGAAGCATTTCAGAATTTAAAAATATTAACAGTTGCAGGAATATACATACTTGAGGCATATACATATGTGAACCGCAATAAAAACAAATTGGCTGCCAATAGACCCTCACATACCCATTTGACACGAAATGGCCATTTACTTCTACCCAGTCAACATCGAACTGCTCTCTACCAAAAAAGTTTTGACTATCAGAGATGCAAACTGTATAACAAACTTCCCGACGACATTAAAGTTTCAGGAAATGTATATATTTTCAAGAGAAAAGTTAGGCAACTCTTAATGTCAAAAAACTGCTACACTTTTGAGGAGTTTCAACCAAAACATTATTTCCATGTGAGGTGTACGGTTTATTTAATATACACCTTTTTCATTTATACAAACGTAGAATTAGGAACTTTAACATATTTTATTCACTTATTATTGTACTTCATATTATTTTTAGTAATTTTTTGTGACGTGGATAATACACGTTGGGTTTTAATTTTTAAAGATATTTGTTTCTAATTCACATATTGGCAACAGCGCCTAGAGTGCTAGATCGGAGCACAGGTTAGTAGTATGCTAGAAGAAGAAGAATCATGTTAATAGTGTCAAATTGAGGCAAAATATAAATTATAGTTCAATACCACCTCTACAAGCCACATAAACAACAGTTGTTTTGTCATTTATTTAAAGATAGGTAAGGTGCACGAAATGTCATATGTCACAGAATGTCTCGGAGCTCGGCACATAAGTAAACAAAACAGCACGCCTCTGAAATATGACATCTTTGTTTCTCTCATACAGGTAACATATCCATTGTCCTTTATTAGCTATAACCGATGTTGCCAAATGGTGAAATAGAAACGTATCCCTTTAAATGTTGAATGCATTATTTCATTCCTCTTTTTTAAGTATTTAAATAGTAGTTAAGAAAAAGGTTGAAATGATAAGTTTAAAATGCGTTGTTTTAGAGCTCTTTTATGAAAATTACTTGATTTTCGTCAGGAGGAACATTCACCATTTGAACTGAAATCACACACAGAACTAAAACCTCAGGGTTTCAGTTCTGTGGTGTAAATTAGTGTCCGACCGAAAGTTTGGTTTTGGTCGAGTTTCGGCAAAAAAAAGGGGTTTCGGTTTAGTTTCGGTTTCGGGAGCAATCCTGCCGAAACTACGACCAAAACTGCATTCGGGAGTTCCCGCGCTGTGATCGGTCATGTTTGGTGCGTTGAATTTCATACAAGCGACGAAGACATTTTGCCGAGTCCACGTGCCTAATCGTGTCATGACTCGCGACTTTGTGATTTACTTTTTTTATTACATAAATATTAGGTACCTATTGTGATATTAGGTAAAAACTTAAGTAATTTTATGTTTAATATTTTTGAAAAATCATCAATAATATTCAATAGAAGGATCTACGCCTACTCAAATGACCACACCACCTATTTTAAGTATTTTCGAAGTGCAATTGATATTTTTTCTTAAATAAGGCTTTGTTATGTTTGTTATTATCAATAAGTAAAAATGTGAAGACTGCATAACGTTGTGATTTAAAGATGAAACAATTAGGACTGACTGATTGTTATAACGTTTTCTTTATTTTTCCCTCAAAACATAATCCTTGTAAGGAAGTTTCGGTAGACTTGCAGTATGGATGATTCTAGAACGATTTAAAATAGTTACGCAGCTGCTTATTGAAACTGTTCTCGTGCAAATCTCTCGCAAGTTTCAACTTTGGAATTACTATTGCCAGTTCGAGGTCGTCAGGATACGGCTGAAATGTACCAATTAATGCGTAACTCCGTAGCGTGACCATATAAATGTGAAAAGGCCTTCCAATAACCCTATTTCAAGTATCATTCCAATATCAAGCATTATTTCACTGAGGTTTGAGCCTTATTACCGGTGAAACTATTTTCAGAATTCCAATAATTCCCTATTTTATCGTATAGACAAGGATTTTGTTTAAAACACTCGGTTTTTTTTTCAGTTGGCTACTCTGTGTATTTGCCATCATCAGTCAACATATGTGGTTGAGGTTTATATTATACATTTTTCAGCTTCATTTGCTGTTACCATTGTTCTTGTTTTCCATCCTTATACTCAAAATTCAGTTCAGGTAACGATGCAAACAATAATTATGACATCTGACAATAATGACAAATAAACAGAGTAGTCAACTCAAAAAAATACGTATGGTTCAAACTTTGATATAATTGATTTAATGCGAAATTATAAAAAAACAACTGTTACATATACGTTACATATGTTACATATGCTCTATCAGAATCAAGTGAAATGATAACATTAAAATCAACATTTCAAAAGCTACTTTTCAAAACTATCAAAGATGCGAACTCGTTTTCTCCTTTTCATAAAACAGGATGTATTCATCTCCACTCACAAGCGATTTTGGTTAAATTGGTGACACGTGTGAATCATTGTATTCGTGCCAGTATTGGGATTTCTGCCGAATGCTGTATAATGTCCGCTGTGTTTCGAAAGTGTATATAGATATTTACGACAAGGAGTCACGTTGTCTGCTGCATAATTGTTCATATCTAGTTCATTTAGAGAAAATTCGATGGCAACATTCAACTTGCCTCTAAAACTTTCTGTTAGAGAGAATGTTTTGAAATGAATTACTAAAATACGAGGTAACTTATGGATTGATAGAGACTTTGTGCATTTTCTTCTTTCCTTGCAACTCGAACACGATGAAATTTCATGTCCATCCAAAGTTTCATCTCTTGTGAAGGAATCCAAGCATTGTGATAAATTCAATTGGCCAGTTCTTTGTGGTATGGGGAGTGACAAATCCCAGAAAGGATCGAAGGTTACAGATGAGTGTCCACAGTGTATGCACTTCATCGTGGATTTTAATTGACCAACGAAATTATCTACAATCTTAGAGTTATATGTGTTATATGTACTCAAATAAATCAGCCATGACTCTTGTGCTTCTCCGCTGTCGCTCAATTTTTCGTTAATCTCCATTGAGATCGGTTTCTCAATAATTCTAATAACGTCATCATGTAAACCTTCTGAAAGATAACGAAGGAACTCCTGGGTGTCTTGATGCCCATGACTCATAAATCAAGGGACAAAACTCTGAATCCCACTTTTTAAAGGGACTGTAGTCACTGCTCTATAAGATGAATCTTCTGACCATAATTCCTTGATAACTTCTGCGAAAACTTTGATTAAAGCACCCTCCGTACTAGAAATATTAGTATTGATATCTTTCACGTGCTCACCCTCTTTCAAATATTCCAGTAAGCATTTCGTATTTAATAAACATTGGATTAAACTGTTCATGAAACAGGTGTTGCAATATTTTTCAATCCATTGAACCCAAGGGTTTTGACTGAGGAATGTGTCACTGATCTAATTGTGTTGTAGCTGTTGGTGATACGTTCGCCACCGCTGTTTTCTTTCCAGTAATCATGGATGCAATGATTTTTCCCATCATTGGACGAAAGGAATGAGGGATTTGAAGTTGAATTTCTTGAAACTGAATCAGATATATTCATCGTAGTTATTTTCGAATTTGTGAGAGAAAGATAATTCCAGAACTTGTTCATTTTCCTCTGCATCTTCTGAGACAATTGGAAAGTGATCAATTTGCTTATTCCATTTTGCGATGTTCATAGGAAATATTGATTAGATTTGTGTGTTCAGGAATATTTCATTTAATTTTTGAGTATTGAGGTATTTATAACACGGTCTCGCTTTCATGCGAATCACGCTACCTAATCTATTAGCTATTGGTGCCCCACCTATCATCTAACTGGGAGTGTAATTGGCTAAACGACGTCTGCGAAATATTTAATATTTAGTTGAGCACAGTCCGTGAGACGGCACGTTTCAGTTTACGTAAACATTTCTCGAGACTCAAACTAATGGTGGGTCCGTCAAAACGGGTACGTTATGGGAATGAAGATTATGATGACACTTTTTTGTGTTGGTATAACGAGACAAATAGTGACTGCAGTGAAATAATATTTCGGAGGATTAATTTGAAATTTTTGATCATGACAGTCACAGTGAGTTATCTTAAGGTGGTGATAGCGATGAAAGTGCGGAGGAAGAAGAAACAAATTAAGAAACAACAGGGGGAAAGTAATATTTGTATGAAAAAAATTGCTAAAGATGCTGCACAATACCAGTTATACCTACCCACATCTCGTACGTGAAAACACAACACTGTGATGAAAGTGCCAGTTCTAAAAAGAAAAGCTCGGAGATAAAGCAGATCCACACTCTGTCTGGAAATTAC
>WOGP01007988.1:0-11447 GCA_015342065.1 Leptinotarsa undecemlineata
GACCTGAAAGACCACTCACCATACAAACTAATCGGCTTCGTTAAGAAGCTGGGTTTATTTGGCCGAGTGTGAATAGGTGTGAGCCACAATAAACCCTCATGGGTTGCGGTGGAGGGTCGAATAGATCCACTCACTTCAGACCTACCTTTCTACCTACTATCTGGAGTTAATAATGTTGCTGAAAGTATGATACATTTTCCTTCAGTTAATTTTATCAAATGATTGATGGTATTACCTCAAAAGCTTTTGATGGATCAGTTCGAGAACAATCAATTCTGTCAATTGACCTCATTCAAACTTTCTCTCAAGTTTTGGAAGATTCAACAGATTACCCAAGCGAGCTTGAATTTTGCTTGAATTTTGATATAGAAAGAGGTACGAATGTAGGAATCTTCTGTTTACAATAAATTGTAGTTATATAGACTGAGGATAATAGATTAAATTGAATATTTCAAATGATTCTTTAATCCAGTTTGCTATATTTTTTGATTTTCATAACTGTATATTATCAAATAATATAAAATCATAGTTTAGATAAATATTTTGTGATGTTTCGTCTTTGTGTACCGATTTTAGATGTAGAACTTATTTCCAAA
Organism: Leptinotarsa undecemlineata; assembly: GCA_015342065.1. Lineage (NCBI taxonomy): Eukaryota > Metazoa > Arthropoda > Insecta > Coleoptera > Chrysomelidae > Leptinotarsa > Leptinotarsa undecemlineata. Next base: position 597 of record WOGP01007988.1, read on the forward strand.
CTTGATTTTTCAAGATCATTTTATTTCATGTGGAAAATTGTTCATTAATTGAAACGTTAACGGGTTCACATACACTTCCATAATTGAATTGATAATTATAGGCTTCGAATATTTAACGATTTGGCAGTGATGATTATTTCTATTATTTCTATTGGCCAATCGAACAAGAAGCGGGATAGGCTCGTGACGTCACCGCCCTACCACATTCAATTTTTGATAATTGATTACGGGAAAACTACGGTACTTAGAGAGCTGAAACAAAGTGTACTGTTTTCAATATGAAATTGCTATCAAGTGAACTATAAACCAAAAATCATGAAACAAGCACATTTTCATTTTTATTTATTCACCATCCATTTATTCATCAATTTCTATTTGTTCCTTTCAAAAGAGCCCCCCTTAGATATAATACACTTGTGCCAGCGTTTTTTCCAATCTTTGAAGCAGTTATGATATGCACTTTTAAGTATCTCCTTGCACTCAGCGATTCAGTTTTTATCTCCCCAATCGTTCGTTCATGGGTTACTTCAATCTTTGTGGCCAAATCTGGTGAATACGGTGGTTGCGGCATGATTACAAAAAATTACAAACAAGCAATGACAAGTCGGCAGGTGCATTATTGGGATACAAAAGAGATGAATATTTTTATCACAATACCGGACGTTTCTCTCAACCAGAATTCCTGATGCATAACGCCACGGTAATCGAAGAAAACAGTTAGCAAATTTTTGATTTTGTTTGTCTTGAATATCCTGGTCTCTTCCAGCAATTTTGGAACGAACTTCGCTTTCAAACGCTTCGTGCTCAAAATTTCCGTAAAAATTGCATGACATGCGTTAACCGATATGCCGATATCCCCAGAAACTTTTCTAACAATGATTCGATGGTTCTCTATAACAGTGTTATTTACTTTTTCAACATTTCCATCGGTTGTTGATGTGCTGGGACATCCAGGGCGAGAGTCGTCTTTCACATCTTCTCGTTCTTCATTGAAAAGCTTTTACCACTTGTAAACGTTTTTCTGACTTAGAATACAATCATTGTATACTCCTGTCAAAATTTTTAGTTTTTTTGGCATTTTGTTTCATTTTTCACAAAAAGTTTAATGCAAATTCTTAGATCCGTTTTTTTCGATAGCAGAAAATCACAGAACACGCAAAATACTTCTAACTTTTATACTCCCACCAACAAACTGAACATGTTACCCAACTGAAACTGTGAACATATCTCCAAAACGAGTGTACCAACATGAGAAAATGGAAAACCGCTAATTGATTGTACGTAGCCCGCAAAATTTGAATATACACCACATTTTTCTACACTATATAGTTTCACACAAATTCAAAGAAATTGTTCCGTTCAATAACGGAATTTGACTAATTCTCTCCTGCATTCGGTCCTGATTCACAATTGTTGAATTTTGAATAGTTTCGGTCCAAGACAACCACTTCATGTATCGACCAAGAAAGACTACTGTCATAATTTTGACATTTATGTTTTGAAAGCACGCATCACTTGTCAAAGACTGGGAAGAAAAAATTTGAATGAAAATATGGACCAATCCCTAATAGTATACTATATGGCTTGTTAAAATAATATTTCAATTATTGGATTTACCTGACTATCACATAAGGACACATTGTAAAATTAATTTAGGACTAGTAGATGAGGCATTATTGTAAAATTAACTCAAGACACTCAAGGCGCAGGTAATTGGAAGAGGTATCTATAAGGATGACATTGTAAATATATATTCAATATTTCTCTTGAAGATGATCACTTGGTGATCGAAACACGGTGCGGTGGAGTGTCGACTATACCCCCTCACTTTGGACCTAACATAACCTGACCTAACTACCAACAAACAAATGTGTCATTGAATACATATTGTTATTAAATATCACTGGAGTTTTTTCCCAACACCAAATCGTTGGTTTTAACACTTCGACACGTGTTTCGATCACCAAGTGATCATCTTCAAGAGGAAGATCAAACTTCCTTTCGAAGATGATCACTTGGTGATCGAAATACGTGTCAAAGTGTTGAAGACAACGAGTTGGTGTTGGAAAAAAGACTCCAGTAATATTCATTACTACACCAAAGGTTCCAAACAGTGCATCATAAGTACAAATTGTTATTGTTTAATAGAAATGTGTAGGTTTTCAGTAGACTCATGTTGAAAAAACAGTTCATTTGACCCTTTTTTCGCAATGACATCGACATAAATGTCGATATGTATGTTAAAACATACATTTAGAGGACTCCAAAAACGCAGCTCCAAACTTTTCCGTTCGTTAATCACTTCGCAACTCAACAAAGACTAATTGCAGCCCAAGTCGTGCCGCAGTAATATTAGTTTCAGCTGAACGGTATAATTGAATCTCAAGTGAATTGGCACACAAAAGGGCAAGAACTTTAAAGGACTTCTTACGAGTATCAAGTGTTCTATGAGTCAAAGTTACTCGGACAAAAACAATTGTTGGCAGGGAGATGATGAGATCTTCCTACATCGTTGTCCGAACGGGAAATGGGGTGAATACAGTCTCTTAAGACTGGATTATAAATAGTTCCGACCGTTAACCTCTGACCCATTCTCGGCTAGTTCACGGAAATTGTAATATGCCCTATACACATACACTAAAGTTTACACTCCTCTCGTTGGACAGTAATTGTAGATCCAATCAATAATTTCATTGTTTGTCAAGAGGTAGATTTATGTTGTCCCAAGCATTAATGAAACATAAATGAATGATTTCAATGTGATGCTTGGCAGAGGTTTTTCCACTATATACCTGATTTTGATGGTATGGAGTTCTCCCACATTTGCCAACAGTGAAAATATTCCCAAGTAATTACACATTTTTGGTTCATACGGAATTCGTTTCAGAAATTATGAATATAGGTTACCAAAGTTTGATTAGTTTATTATTTTATCTCAACGAATGTTTGACATCAGTGTGACTATTTTTTGGGTTTGAGGGCCATGGATTTTTAGAATTTCTTCCTGACGTTTCGAAGGTGCGAAGGGCTAGTTTCCTCCGAGGTTTATGAATTATGAGTTAATATCTCCGATGACTGGATATTACGGCTGCGTAACGCGTATTAATGTTGATTCTTCAGGTAGTTTGGTGTGATATTACATGTATCTATGAAGAAGACCTAATGGACACTGAAAACTACCGCAAACTCAAACGTGACCCAACATAATCAGGATTGAGAAACGTGAACAAAATCATTAAATATTTCTCGCTTTCGGAAACCGTGAAAAAACCCATTTTCAGAACTGAAAGTGTTCCACCCAGACTCTACGGTCTTCCGAAAGTACACAAAACTAACAGGCCACTGAGATCAATAGTCAGTGCCCTAGGCTCATCAACCTACTCTAAAATCTGTTTAAAATCTGTTTTTCCGTTAATCAGCTGCCGCCCCCATACGAACGACAACTCTCAGAAGTTGAGAAACTTGTGCGAGCTAAGGACTAACGTGGTCTTACCTTTTAACGTGTGATTCCTAACACGATATAACGATAAGTAGTTTCAACATGTCGTTCACCTGGAGATTCTCCTGCAGCTCAAACCATGTGTACCTTTCTCATCAACTATACTACCATGAACACAAATATGAGGCACATAAATAGATAAACCCGTCCTTATTCCTACTGTTATTCTGCTTTACACAAAAAATGTGGGAAGCCAAAGAAAAAAAGAAAGCAACAACGAATTGCACAAAAGAAAATTTCCTTTCGAAATATACAGAAAAAAAAATTCCATTCAGTCTGTCTCCAAACATTAGTTATGGAATTGAAATAGATAGCACTAACAGAAAAACTACACAAAGTGATAAATGCAAGAAAATTGATATGAAAATTCTCTAAACACGCAACTCTAGCATCCTCAAGGTATACTTCTGGAAGTTTAGGATCGAAAATACCTATTTTCAATAACTCATCAGCCCTATTTGAACTTTTACAAACGAAAACATGCACATTCCTTACACAATTATACGGCTTCATGCCACCGTGATGGAGCAAATCTGCTCATGTCACGATGACAGTCCCTACGTTAATTCAATCATACGGGTTTTTCCAACTCAGAAATCATTATCTGAAAAACTCCTAAGTGAAGGTTAGGAATAGATACTTGAAAATGAAGTACTAGAAGAGTTCTTATCAATTGAGTATTTCGTCTACCATGGCCACCTCTCCAACGATGTAGGTGGAGAAAATTGGGGGAGATATTCTTTGTTGTGGATATTGCATGGCGGAAAAATTTTGCGAGACATAGTTGAGCTGACGAATGCAAGCTCCCAGTTGCTGAAAAAGCTTTCTGCTAGCGATTGGCTCGATGATCTTCAAAGGGGTGCTGATGAAGCGTGTCACCTACTGAGCGCACCGAGTAAATTCAGCTCTGAACCTATAAGCATATGATTGTTCCCGATGCAGCACTGACAGATGCTGCTGCTTCAGGCTGTGCAAATGCTGTACTGTCACCTGAAGGATATCAGCTTACCCAACTTAGAAACATTCTACCCCTTATTCTGCAAATCACTAGTCAAGTTCTGTGAGTTAGTCAATTTGTTCTAGCCCTTCATTTTCTCTCCAACGTCAGCTTCATTACTTTTCTTAACTGGTACAGAAGAAGGTATAGATTAAGTATGTCTCAAAGGGTTTCCAACGACAATCGACAAAAAAAGACATTGTAGACAACATTGAGTTCCAGCCAAGCTGTTAGTATCGGCAACCAACAATACGAACCGAACCCAGCGCATGCTACAAAAATTAGTATTTGGTTTCTGGGGTTATCTTTTCAATAATCAACCCCAGACATTCATGCTGTTCGCTTGTCATGATAATTTTTAAAAGTACTGAAGAATTGAAATATGAATCCAATTCCATGGTCCAAAATTATTAATTGATTGTATTGCTTCTTCGACCATGTTATTTAAAGGTACAAGAAAATATTTCAAAATAATTTCCATTATTCGATTCTTTGATTTTTCAATGTTTATGTTAATGAAAATCTCAGATATTGACTTCAACATTACGTTTCTGTTAGTCTTAATTTGTTGGTTCATTAAACTGTGAAGTATTGGAAAATATTTCGAACATTCGTCAACGAATGGAATACAAAGAATGAATAAATGAATACAGTATCCACAATAACTATTATCTTCCACTTATGTTTTTCTAGTTGTTAGTCGTTGGTTCGCCCGCGTAGAATTTGGTTTGTCACATTAAGTTTCGTGACAGACCATTCCAAACAAATAGTTAAAATACTTTTTTATTGATCCAAAACTTCAGGTTTCCAACTTCAAAACTGAGAAAATTCAATACAATCTTCAAACCCCTATTTCCCCCCTTGGGGATGGAAATTCCTGATTCCCTTTCGTGATGCTTATTTCCGCTATAAAAAGAACCTACATGCATATTTCAAGATTCTAGGTTCAGTAGCTTCGGCTGTACGTTAATATAAAAGGGGGCAACAGCTGGTAATTTATATTTTGATTTTTAAAATACAGTAACTGAAAAATATGCCAACTGCACTAAGTAATGATATGCTTCGAGAATCGAATCATGTTACCTATAAAGAAATTCGCGAAACTAACACAACCATCAACGGCGTCTGCCCTCACGCATCTGCCTGCGTTCGAGTCGCTTTCTCGGCGATGGCGCTTCATTGCTTATACCTCCCCTCTCTCCCCGCGCATCGTGCTCTCTCGTCTTAGAGTAGACGCGACGCGTAATGGCTCATTGTGTTGCGTCAAGTTGATTTTATCGTGATAACTTTTAAACGATTCGTCCAAATTACTTTGTGTGAAAAACAAAGTTTATCTATATTGAATACTTGTAATTACAATTGTATCGATTTTTATAAGAATTTGACAGACATTCTAAAATGTGCAATGTAAAAAATTATCCAATTCAATTGTATTTATGGCTCAATATTTTGCATATAGTGATACCACATTAGAGGTAGATATAATATGCTATCTCGGTCTTTCATTTAGAGCTATTTGAGGTAGGAAAACAATCTTACTGTTCATTGTTTGCATTTAACTCCAACATTATAACGCATGCCAAGATAGCCCAGAATTTTATTATATTATGACCAAATTTACACAAAACCTTTGTGAATTGTAGCCTATATGATGTATAATATATGATTCTATATGATTCTGATGTAAAAGTTGTATTTATATAAAGCTCATCTAAATCCGTTCAGTCGTTTAGTCGTAAAAGAGCCACGAACATACATCCTCACAAACTTTCACATTCATAATATTATAATAGAAGTGTCTATAGATTCAAACAAACTAGGGGTTTCATGAACATTAAGATATCCGGAGACAATGCACGTCATGATTTATATATGGAATACGAAAAGAACAATCAAAAGCGTAACGTTAGTTTTTCATTAAATACAAATATAAAGAGAAGAAAAATAGAAACTATTGAAAAAATAACACGATTGAAGTTAGTTGTTAGATGTGTTTCTTTCATATTTCTTGAATGAGAGATGTTTTCGTTTTTAACAAAATAAAAATATTCAAAGATTTTTATAATATTATTGAATTGTAGCATCCCTTAGAAACGAAGTTTTGAGCGGTGTTATTTTTCTCAAAAATTATACTTAAAATTTCATCGTAGCTAAAACTTTTTGGTGTAAATATTTGAAGAATTAATAAAAACGTTAATTGGATCATCACATTGAAGCCAACGTGAGTGGAAATGTCAAACAGCTACATACTGGGAAAAAAGGTTTTGATTTTTTACTTCTCCATCTTTATAAAAAAAATGTGGAAATATTTCAAAGAAAAAAAAATAAAGCAAATGACTACATCATAAAATCTTTACAAAAATGTTCAGATCGTGCAGAGAGGTAACTTTCAGACACAAACTAGAAAGGAAAAATACTTTCGAAACAATTACTTTTATATGAATGCTGAATTATACGAAAACATTTCCTTTATCTCGTTTGTATTCCAAACATTCGCAATGTAATTGAGTCAATATTATTCACAGTATTCCTACACAATATCGTATATGAAAGAGGTAAATTTCACTCACATGGAACATTGTCATCCTCAATGGCAAACATCGATGTTTCGGAGTAAGACACTTGCCATATTGCCTCATCGTCACCAATCTGGATAGCATTACAATATGAAGCATCCATTTCCTTCATTGTAGTACAACTTTATGTCACGAATGAGTGAAATCTACTCCTGTCATCGATGACAGTACGTAATGACATTCATTCGGTTATTTGACTCATTCTCAGCCATAGGAATCTCATTTCAACTGTAAAGGAAATATTTTTAGAAGAGATTGATTTTTGGCAAAGAAAGATTTCCAAACTTTTTTATTGAAATGAAGAAGTAGAAAGCCAAAACCTTTGTTTCCCAAAAAGTATACTCTCCTAAAAATATATCCCTTTCAATTTAAGCTATATAGTGTTTCATTAAGAAAACTGGAAAAACAACTTTTGGATCTATCAAAATTCAAAAATTATTCTTTTCATTTTCAAGTTGATCTTTTTAGATAAATGCATGGATTTCAGTAGCACTGATAACTAAAATTATATTTTTTTGAAAAATTGGCATTAATTAATTTTTTTGTTTTGTATCCAAAAATCACTGAATGTAAATTTGTAGAATTAAAATTGCATATGCAATTATAATATGCAATATGCAACAAAAAATGACTTTTGTTGAATAAAATTGCATATGCCTGAAGAATTTTATATTCCTCATTCATTTGAACCATTTTGTAGATATGGTTAAATTATGTGCAGACTTTATTCTTTTTTGTCTTTTTTTATCAGTCAAGATTTCTATTTGAATACAAATTTATGAAAAAAATTTATCAATTTTTATTAGGTTATTAAACAAACACGGTAAAGGATGAAAAGCGGAGTCATTGAATACAAAACTATTTTTTTCTCATTCGTAAGAAAGACACCTAATATTATTTTCAGCCTCAACAATATATCTTTTGGATATGGAAATTTACCTAAATTTTTCCCTTCATCACTTTAAACTTCCATCTTTACTGAAAATAAAAGAAAGAAAAATCTCTACTTCAGTATCAACACAGTCCAAATTACCAGAATTATTTGAAGGATTTCCATTTCTCGTTATTTCAGAATAATTTTGTTTATTATTTTTTATAATAATGAAAGACTTCGAGAAGAATCTGGTAACCATTATTAGTTTGAATGGAAATATTTTTTGCACTGAATAAATTCAGTTTTTGTTATTTAATTATTATCATTATTTATAATTCATCGTGGAACTAATCAACTTCCACCACTCATATATGTTCGTGTGAAGTTTTCTGTGTTTTTTTTATATCACAATACTCTAGAATAGTGTTACTCTTGTAGCTTGTTACTTATTATGTGAAACCTCATTAAATTCGTTTTATTTAATATTATAGAAACACATTTGTTCGAATTGAAAGGAATATATTTTCGGGAGAACTTGATTTTTGAGAAAAAAAGTTTTGGTTTTCCAGTTGTCCATCTTTATACAAAAACATGTGGGAGTCTTCCAATGAAAGTAAGGAAGCAATAAATTTCAAAAAAGTAGCTCTACACAAAGATGTGCATATCATGCAAAAGAGAATTTTCAGACACAAACTGAAATCTTTCATTTTGTTTATTGATATAATAATGAGAGGTCTGAGACAGATTTGTAACTGTTGTGAATTTTAATAAAAGCCCTTCTTGCAGATGAACTTCATTAAATTCAGATTTTATTATTATAAGTACTCATTCATAACATATTTTGCAACTGATTAACTTTTAGAATAATTATGTTCATATTTTTCTTCTGATTTATCATGATACAATATTTTGGTCTAGTGTTTCATATAGATGATGAACTTAATTGAATTCACTTCCTTTCAATCCTTCGAACAGATACTGAAATATAATTTATGTATCTTCCATATATATTTTTCCTTTTCAAACAAATCACAATTCTATATACTCACTTCACAAAATGATTATACATACTGAAAAACTATTATTCTCTTATTTGTTGATTCAGTGAGGTTTACCCATGATTTTCATTAGTTAAAGCAAACTCAATAATTTTGCAAAAACAAAACCAATAGAAAAATTGTTTATTTTAACGTTGATAATTTCAATATATCATAATAACGAGTATCTCATCGTGTTGGTATGTCAATGAGAAATAAATCAGAAACATAAGTAGGTAGTTTATTTAAACATATATTTTCTATGAAACCAGTCACTTTGATGAACAAATGAAACTTTATAAACATTCATTTCAATACATATTACACAACAAAAGTTAAATTCGTCCTCAATTATTAAATTATCCAATAAAATCTAACGATACTATACTACTATCACAGGATTAAAGCTAACATTCTCATTCACTTAAAAAATTGTGAAAAGTGAAACATAAAAAAATTCTTTGAAACTTGGAAGACCTGAAAAAATCCTAACCTAAGTAAAGCTCGAGAAAATTACAAATAATCACCAGAAGAATTCTTATCACTTGAGTCTTTCTACCACGGCCGCCACATCGATGGGGGTGAAGGAAGAACCATCATCTCAGATCCGGGGGAAATGGGGGGAGACATACTTTGTTGTGGATATTGCTGGGCAGAAATATTCTGCGAGACACAGTCCAGCTGACGAACGCAAGCTCCCAGGTGTTGAAGAAGCTTTCTGCCTGCGTTCGGCTCGATGACCTCCGAAGGGGTGCTGATGAAGTGTGTCACCTCCTGAGCGCACTGAGTAAATCCAGCTCTAAACCTATCAGCATACGATTGTTCCGGTGGCAGCACTAGCTGATGCTGCCGCTTCAGGCTGTGCAAATGCCGCACTGTCAACTCCAAAATATCGGCCTTCTCCAACTTAGAAACATTTTCTCCATCATTCTGCAAAGCAGTCACCATGAGTTCTTTGAGTTCGTCGAGGCAACGATTTATTCTGGCTCTTCGTTTTCTCTCCAACATCGGCTTCATAACTTTTCTGTACTGGTACGTTCTAGAAATCGGCTCCTCACTGTATTCACTGGTCACCATGTACGGTGTCGGAGCCATTTTTCGCACCACGTTAGTTTAACACTCTGTATTCTGACAGCTCTAGTTACGCGACTGAGACGCACTTAAGAATGGAGTTCTGTAAAGTCCTTTTAGTTTTATACGGATCTTCCTTGTTAGAGTAGGAGAGTGGGGCAGGTTGTATTCAATGAATCGGTGCCTGACGCACAGGGACGGCTTTTATAGCGTGAATAGATTTTTCGAACAATTTACAGTTAGACAGGCTAATAATAATTTTACCCACGAATACATAGTGTTTATGAATGCAAATATAATTGGAATCTCACAAGAATGGTTTTTTGCAAATTACAACTAAATATTATAGAAAAAAATAAACGGAGGGAACAGGAATAAAAGGGAATAAAAGGAATGGAAGTTCGAAGTTATGTTTGTTTCCCAGTTTATTTGTTATTTTGACAATGGAGGTAAAAAATTAACAGGAAACTATATGAATAAAATGTGTAGATTAAAACATAACTAATGCAATTTAGCTGATCACCCAACAAAATTATTTTTGCTACTGTCAGTAAGACAGAAAGTACAAATGATAATGCTCATAGTCAGATAGAAGACAGAATGAAATATTTCTCTTTAACAATTATTAAAATTTCGAAAATAAATATTAAAGTTGTTGGAAAAACACAATTTAAAGATTCTACACAAAGATATAGACGTCGTTTCAGATTACTTAAACCACATGAGTGAATATAACTTCATCTCTATGATAAACAAAAATACCAGAATACAAAAAGAGTCAAAGACATGCATAGACC
>WOGP01007989.1:0-11447 GCA_015342065.1 Leptinotarsa undecemlineata
AAAACTCCACGACAAATATCGTTTTGCTCTGGTGGTCGAGAAGGACTACATCAGGCTCATTAGCTTGTATGTGCATGAATGTGGGGAACGAATAGTTCCAATAGTTCCCCACAACGGAAGGTAGGGCAACACCAGTGTCTCGTCAATACTGTAAGAGTGCCGTAGATGGTAATATAGCACTCTTAGGGCCGTGTTATATCGATGGATAGAGGCCGAGACCGCATATGCTAGACATGCTGATAGCAAGTGCATTAGGGTCTCGGGCGCCTTGCGGCAGGCCCTGCACCTTGCACCTTATTATTATTATTATTAACGTCACCCCATAATTTGAAATTATTTAAAAATTTTTTGCATATCTTCTTGATGTCACACATATTTTACCGGGTTCTGGATAAAAAATGTTTGGTTGCTCAAATCTATTTGCTGATGAAAATGAACGATTTTACTTCAGTATGCCAGACAATTGAATGAACAGTTTTACTACGATAAGCATTTGGTTGAGGAACAAAAATGTGGGGCTTCAGTTACGACTGTTTCCTCCTACGGTGATAATAGATGATAAACGACGAGGAATGCTTTGGATCAGATTATATTCTGCGAAAGATCTTTCCGTTTGTGTACCAGTATGTCTCGTAGCCCTGTAGAATTTCTGGAAACCGGCACATGTCTTCGTAAACGATTCTTAAGCTCAGATCAAATAATCCAGACTCTGCCTAGGCCAAACAAATCGCGTGAGTTGAACCTCGTCAAGATTCTGAGTAACAATTCAGATTATGTGTGGCCGTTCATTATCATGCATAAATGATGAATCGTCTCCAAGCAAAAGCATGTGTGGTAAAACATGGTCTTGCAGAACCTCCATTAGGTACCTATGCGCATTCATTTTCCATTCTATATGAAGATTAATTTCAGAAAATTATCCTGCAGCACGGAGTCGCCTCCTAACTGCTCTAATTGTCCATTCACTTATATATTCTTGACTTTTTGAAGACGATTTCTAACTGTTGTAGTCCAGCCTCGCTCTGAACCAGGTCTTCAAGTTATCAGATCGCCGCCATACATATTGCACACTCGAAAGACGCATCAAGGAATACAGAAAGACATTCTTCCGAAACATATATTTCATTACATATTGATAGTTGGATACTCTTGATAAGCGAGTATTCTCAAAAATTCCATGGCTCAAAATCAGTACTGAGGTTTAGATTGGCCCCTTTCGATAAAAATTTGCCGGCGACTATGACCTGCTTTTGCACTATAGTTGTTACGTGTGGTCAGAACAGGTGTTTATTACTTGACCTTGACTCTGAACAAATTCCTAATCAGGTCTGCCAATAAAACGCCTCGTGACTATTAGAAGATAATCAATAGGTATACTGACGTATAGGCGGGTTTCTATTGGATTAATAATATGTAAAACTAAATACGTACTGCACTAACCATTAGAGAAATATACTCCACTGAATGGTATATTTCAATGAAAAAAAATTACCAAACATATATGTCGCATTATAATTTTCTTCGAAATTTCTGAAACAAAGCAATAACGAGTTTATGGAAAGGAAACCTCAACATCAGTTGTGTTTCGTATTAGTTGAAAATTCGCAGCAAAACTTTGTTTTAGTACTAATGGCCAGCAATACTATGATAAAAATACTATAATTTTTATAGTCTGTATCAGAAAATAATTTGTTGATCTCAGATTTTCCGGACCATAAATAAACTAATTGAAGGACATGCCCAAATAAATGACCGTTTCCGATATGAAACAAATATTTTAGGAAAACCGCACAAAAATTCATAAAATTGTTAATTAGAGGTTCCAAAAATGAAAAATTTTCTTGTTTTCCTGCAGTTTCTTGTACGACGTTTGGTTGGGATGGGTTCCATTCGTAATTAGTAGCCGTTCAAGAACTTTTGGCAAATCATCACAAACACGACAAATAGACTGAAATTCGATAAATATGCTGAGACTTTTGAACGCTGAAGTTTGTTTATAATTGAATAATTAAGTAACATTAAAAAAAAGTCAGATCTCAATTTGAGGTTCACAAAACGATGAGTGATCAAATATTAGTGATGATATTTATATAACGTGTTACGTTAAGCATACGTAATTTCTACCCAATTTCTACAAATTGGGACACAGCCACGGGGGTTTTTCCATTCTACATAATTCTACATCATAGGCATTTGAAAAAAAAAACAACAAAAATAATCCAACTTTCACACCACACAAAAGTCTTGAATCGATAGCGATTCCTAGCCGGCTCAGCAATTCGTATATCTGGTGACGTCACGCCACCTTCCGTTGAACCGCTTCGTTGAGGTTATTGTTCGATGCATTCGATTCATTCAGCAAAATTTTTTTCAACGCTATTCTTCAAATTACATCCGATTTCATTTTTGGAATGAAAAAAGTGGTATTGAACCCAGATATCTCGTTTATAAGATGGTTGGAAAATTTAGTTTTCGATAACAGATTTGAGAGTGATGGGTTAAAGGTAAAGACTTTGTTGATCATTACACTATATAATATTAAAACATGAGCAAATTCAAACTCATTGCAGATTTTTGTCAAAAGTTTTTGTCATCAATCACAGTTTGATGCACAAAATAATTTTGAGAGTTTTTTTGTTGGCTCAATATGCTCTGAAAGGAAGTTTTGAAAAAAAACGCCCCTGTAGAAAAACCCCAACTACGTCAATATATGATACATATGCGACTTTACCAAGAAGATAAATAACGTCAGAGTGGATTTATGAACTCGAAATTCATGGAGTTTTTTTACTGAAAGTCGACGCTGAAAACGTTCTCCATCATAGCGTGATAGATGAAGCAATATTCGTATGCTGGCTGTGCTATACTGTGTTTTATATTAAATATGGGAGCGGGATAGTATCCTCTTTATAAAGCGCATTAAGATATATGCGAGGGCTATAAGTGGTATGAAACTTTTACGAGTGTTATAAAGTGTGAAATATGTTACATCCAAGTTTTTAATCTGGAAAAGGAGAGAGTGGTGACAGTCCAAAAAACGGTTTTCTGTTTTATAATAATAACTCCCTTGAAACATGAGCTGGATAAAATCACGCAACAAACATCAGTTTTATGCAAATATAACTCAGCGGGAGGAAATTCCTACAATCCTCTACTAACTACTTGAGAATTGTAGGAAATGAAAATCATTTTCAAGTTTATTACAATATATCTCAAAGATCACAACACTGGTTTGATTTCTTGTTTATGTTCGATACAAGTGGCTGAAAATACGAAGGTTAGATTTTCTTTAGTCACATTCCTCTACCACAGGGCAGATGTGACAATTGAGTTTCAGTCAACGATATTTCCCATATATTCATCCACTTCTTTCTATTTTATATGGGATATTGTACTTCTTCTGAACCACGGCACTTCTTACATCATCTCTGTTTTTCTTAATCGAGTATTTAGATTTTGTTGGAGAGCTTGAAACCCTCAAACATGTCATGTCAAACATTTTTGCATTACTTGTAATGTTTTGTTACTTATTTTCATTTTGTGTATCACCGTTATATTTGTCTTTTCGCCACTGCTCCCCATGTTTTCTTCTTGATTTTTGGTTTGGTTGTTTCATTTTCAGCAAGATTTTCAAATTTTGTTTTAAGTACCAATATACTACTTCGTATCCTCATCTATCTTCTTCTTTGTCACCGTTATCGCTCCATCTAGATTAGATTAGATTATATTGACGGGGAGCTAGCCCATGGCCTGATTCACTGCGACCTTTTCAGATCTATTTTAATGCTCCTTGGTTGTTGGAGCTCATTGTCTAGCTTGATCTCTTTGACAAGACTCCATAGCCTTGACACTGATCCCCTCATATAGCTGGCAGCCTCTGGTTTTTCTTTCCCGCTGCTTGCGTGTCTCAGCCTTGTTATCGCTTCGCATTCACAGAGCACATGCAGTGCGGCTTCTTCCTCTTCTTGACAGAACCTGCATTGGGTTTCTTCTATCAAACCCATATTGCTCATTTTCCTGAGCCAGTTGTGCCCCGTTAATATACCCACCACTACCCTTATAACCTTACGGTTATGGTTTAGCAGGTCTTCCGTGAATCTAGGGGATGGTTTCTTTATGAACTCTTTCGCCTGCCTCATTCCTCGGAGCTTATTCCACTAATATATCTATTCGGCTTGCATCCATGAGTTTATGGATGTCTTTATACATGCTTTCGCTACCCCGCAGAAGGGTTCTGGGGCAATAATAACCTTGGATGCGTCTTCACGGGCTAGAATATTGGCCTCCTCATTGCCCTTGTGACCCTCATGTCCGGGTACTCAAGCTAAAGTGACCCTGTTTTGGGTACTTCCTTCCCTTGAGTGCGTTCAGACAGGTTTCCACCAGTCTTCAGAAGACTTGAAATGAGCCCAGCGCTTTAATTGCCGCCTGGCTGTCGGAGAAAATAGCAATGGTTTCATTTGTGACCTTCTGCCTATTTATTTCCCCTATATAGTGTTCGATGGCCGCTAATCGCTCCATCTGAGATCTTTGTAAATAGTAGGCGGATTGAGATGCAATTCTGTCAAACTCGCAAGGCAATTTCATAAGTGTTGCCTTTCCTTATACATACTAACTTCATCTTATTCTTAACTGATGTTGCTATACTACTTGTATAGTATTTCCAAATGTCAATCTGACTTAATTGATAAGAATCCCTTTCAAGAACTATGAAGCTTGTCATTTCACTTAAAAACTTTTTCTTCCATTTGTTTCATTATGATAAAGGTCTCTATTTAGTCTTGAGCTGAACTGCATTTCCTCCAACCTATTTTCCATCGCTTCCAAAAATCTTCCATACAGCTTTGCTATATTAGTTAGTGATGATTCCCATTTGACATTTCTTTATGGTATCTTCCTTGAGAGCTTTATTTATAATTTCTCATAAATTAAGTATTCCCGTTTCTGGTATTGCTTTCACCATGCTTCTAGTGATCTTTCAGGCTGGGTTTTTTAATTTTTTAGGCCTTGCGAATAATTATTTCATTTCATTTGAGTTTATTCATTATAAGTGGTTTTTTGAAACGTTTCGTTACAAATACCATCTAGAAATTCTATAAAATATGTTTTCGAATCTAAATCACATTTCCCGTTATTTGTTTGGTACACCATGATACAACATTCTTCTGATATTTCCTGATATTCACCATATTCCGAATTGTGTCCACTTCTGTTTCTCTTCTTCAACAATCTGTTCAAGCTTTTTCTGCAATCTCCCTTCACCTCATCTTCTCTTCTATAATTTCTCAGTATTTTATTTCGTTTCTTCTTGTCTTAACTGGTAACATTAAATCTTTTTCAGTATTGTTCGTCTTTTTTCTTATATTCATGTTCTGTAATTTCATCTTGATCATCAGGAGATAACAACCACTCCTAATCGCCATCTTATGTCATTTTCAAGAAAGAAGTAACTTCAAATATTGACTTCGAGTTGAAGAAAATTTGAGAGGTTATTTTGCGTATTTTCCTGTAAATAATATTTCTTAGTTCATTTTCCAGGAAGAATTTTATCACTTTGTTCCATTTTCGTTTTTTAAGATCATTCTATCATACTGTTCTTATTTCCTATTAATACCTCTCGATATTATGGTTCTGTTTCTACAAACGTCAACAACATTCAGAAGTTGTTAAAGAATCAAGTTTTTCGGTTTTTGTTGCACTGTTATTAGGTCTATAAGCAAATATTAATGTCGTTACTTTAAACTTCATTAATAAATTTCTTCTTCTTCAGATACTTCTTCTTTTTTCATTACATTGTCACTTCAGTTGTCGCTTTCTACCCTACCTTCATCCCGACAAAATTATTTCAATATCCATTGGGCATCTTCTTTAAACTCTTGTTTTTGATATTCCTACGTAATCCACCTCTAGTTTCTTTGGTTCTTCAGTTGATTCTTTCTCATTAAGACTTTCGTTGATAAAAAACGCTCTGCTGCAATGGTGAATAGGAGCAGTGTTAGTGTTAGATTCATTCTGAGGCAGAGATTTCAGTTCCTGCTTTTAGCTTTTTTAATAACCACGAAACCAGTCAAACAACTCACCACATTCCAAAACTATAATATTTTTGATACACATTTTCTCGCGTTCACGAAGACTCTAAGGTATTATTCAACCATCACAACTCATCCAAATGCACTTCAATACAGTACCAATCTAGTTTGCGCAATGCCTGATGATACGGAGCCGTGACTGTGATAATTTGCAGGTACCGGGATATCGCGCGGTTCTTCTTATCGCACAAGAGTACTAACACGCTGTCGTCGATAAAATTGCATGTTTTTGAAGAGCTCGTCGCGAACACGTTAATTTCGATTGAATGATGGAAACGTAATTGTAATTCGAAGGCATCGTCGGCATCGTAATTGGTTGGGCGCTTTGTTGCTTTGGCGCCCGACGTGTTGTGAAAATTGAAAGAATTATCGTGTACACGCTCGCCTTATGTAATTTTCGACGTGATTCGTGGGTTGGCAACATAACAAGACCTATTCATAATGTTTCAGACGCTTTCGTTTTCATTTGGCCGGCATTCGATTTGGATTTTTTCGTCTGGCAGGAAAATTATAGCAGACATAGTTGGTTCAAATAAGCTATTCACAGGTCACTGGCGCAAGAGAAGTATATTCGTTAGATGGGTTAAAGAAGCAAGAGCGAGTTTAGTGATTTGTGTATTAGGTTCCCTAGAATGTGTTGGTTTTGCATTTTTCAACAATTGCATTCAGAAATGGAAACCTTTTTATTTCATTTTCTGTCCGAAAAACACAACATCCTTGAAGGGTTATCGCGTTTTCTGTCACCTTTGTCATTTATGTTTATTAAACTAATTTGAACAGGCCTTTCGTTTTGAAGTTTATAACTTTTTTCTGGACAATGGCTGGTCAAAAGTTGAGTACCTCTTGGGATCTAGTCCATTAAAGTTCTGTTAAAAAATCCTTTGCTTCTTATCCCAGTCGGCCCCATCATTGAGGTTTTCTCGTGGGAATACGTTATTACGTTTTCCAGTATTCTTTCTCAGATATGATCAAGAACCTATACTGGCCCACACTGCCACTTTGTATCCTATACTATCATAGCCAATCTATTCCTATCCGTCAGGTTGTTTGGCAGTTCCCAAAATTTATGAAACAGCCTAGCAAATTGGTCAGGATTACATCCTCCTACTGTTCACGACAGTCCTGGAAGGAGCAAAAAAGGAGGCAAAGAAGAAGAGGGAGACTACGAGGTAGTAGGTATATTGGAATTTGAAAAAAAATTTGGAAATTCCAGAGGATGCTAAAGATAAAACATCCTTGAGTGAAAGACTGGATATGGCGTCTTCGAATACAAGAGTGGACTATAACAATTGTGGCATAAAGCGAACTCCCCGAATCCCTACCTCTGAGAAAACCCCTTCTTGGAGTGATTTTTTTTCAGCTTCACTGGATTGTACAACAAAACGTGAGGTTAGCAAACAGTCGAAGATGGCACAAGAGTATAGAGCACACACGGCGAAATAAGTAATTAGCAAAAAATAGCGATTCATGTTTCTTGTCTGTAGCATGAGATCGTAGGTAGGTCTATATTAATATGGTTTAGATGGACTCCAATCGAGTCTTGAGCATGCGCCCTCAGGAGTCGCACCATGCCAACAACAATACTAATAACAGAAGAAAATTACAAATAAAGACACAACACTGGAAATATACATCAAATATCTAAAAGAGGTAAATATCAGGATCTGTGATAAGTAGAAAAAATAACAATGACAAAAAACCATGACGATAAAGTGGAAAAATGCACACATGTCATAGCTGAGGGTTTGATATATGGGATATCCTTGGTAGGCGATCAAGAGTGACTTTAGAGATTTGTGTATTGAGATACCAAAATAGCTGATCTAGGGTGTGTTTATCTTGCATTATTCAACAATTGCATACAAAAATGGTAGTCTTTTGACTTCCATTTGGCTCAGGAAACACTAGATCGCAAAGAGTTATCACGTTTTCCCTAACCTCTGCAATTCCAAAACTCACGTTTCCTGTAGTAATTTGACCAAGCTCTTCATTTGGAAGTTTCTTACATTTTTATAGACAATTGTTGGTCAAAAGTTGAGCACCTCATAGGATCTAGTACTTCCCATTTGCATACTTCCCATTTGCAATTTATTTTACGTTGTGTACTGTCAAAGCCCCGTCAAACATTCCAATTTCCATCATCGATTTATTTACGTATGACAATTTTAAACGCATTTGTATAAAAATATATTGTTTTGCTAACACTAGTGTATTGCTAGTGTATTGCTGCTATAAAGACTGCTGAAAACAAACGCAAGTCCATTAAAGTTCTACTGGGAAATTTTTTTGGTTCTATTTCCATTCCACCCCATCATCAAGGTTCACTTTTTATCCTATAACTACTGGTGTCATAGCTAATCTATTCCTATCGGACAGGTTGTTTTACAGTTCTCAAAAGTTTGCCAGGATTGCATTCTATAAGCCCCCTACTGATTCTATAGTCCTGGATGGAGCCAAAAAGTAGGTATGGCAATTTTAGACATATTTGTATGGAAACATAGAACAAATCATCGGTATTGCAGATACACTAAAAAGGCTTCTACAAACAAACTCAAGTCAAACAACTCAAAAATTATAAAATAGGATTGCATTCTAAGGCTCCTACTGATTCGATAGTCCTGTATGGAGCAAAAAAGGAGGCAAAGAAGTAGAGGGAGATTTAAGAGGTAGTGTATTGGAAATTGGAAAAAGATTTGAACATTTGAGAAGACGATAAAGATGAAACAGCCCCAAGTGAAGACTGGAACTATATATCAAAGAGCGGAACTGATCTAACCAAACAACCTGCAGGAACTGGGAGAGTGATCCACAATTTGAGAAGTTTGGCCCAACATGAAATATGTTGTAGATTCAAGTAAGGGCCCACGATGTGACGTTGATATACCGGTAAAGGTCATGTGCAACTTGCGTCAACTTCTCTGAACACTATTTTTCATTTTTGTTTCACTTCTATCTGACTTATGGTTGATATATTGATACAATTACTGATAATATGTGGATCAACTCTGTGAATGTTTCATTTTCTATCAGAACAGAAAAATTATTCACTGAAGTAGTGCGTTGATTTTTCTGATAAGTGTTATAGGTACGCGCCTGCGCAAAAAGAACTCACCTGCATTTCGACAGCGGCAGATCACACTGCAATCCTCATAATCTTCAGATGTTCGAAGAACTCGCGACTCGACAGACAAAGAAGCATCAACATGCGGCGTGGCGTTATCATCAGTCGATAAATGTTTGCCCGATGAAATCGTAAAATCGCACGGATCATCGATTCACAACTGATCGCTTGGCCGCAGGCAACTGAAATTATGACAGACCCGGAGTCCAGATTTTTTTCGCGCGATGCGAACGACCCCGATAAAGCGGAGTTGGCGTGAATCAGCTAAAAGACAAACAATGAAGTCTGGAGATGATATCCAGGCAAGTCGCACATGGAGAATCTAGAGCAATGGCGTGCCTAGGGGATTGAGAAAAAAATGTATTTTTGTACATATATATGTTTCTGTGAAAAAAAAACTTGAACTTGGGATTGAACGTAGGATCATTGGCACTCAAGTTCAACGTTCCAACAACTACTCCACGAAGAAGCTTACAAGATGGTGAGAAATAACGGTATTTAAGATTTAAGTTACTTTCATTTTGTGAGAGGCACTTTAGAAAAATATCACTGTTATTTATAAAATACACTCTTTTTCTCTTCCAAGTCTTTATTTTTATTCTTGTTCATTGTTATGAACTACATATTTGAAGACGAAATGACAGTTCAACGAAAGAGTGCGACGTTTGAGGCGCAACAACTGTAAATTTATGAATCTGCTCATATGTGATTACACTCGGGATAGTGACTTATGAATTCTTTTTCTCATATGAATATCACTTATAATTTCGTTATCAAGAGCACTGTGATAATAATATTGCTATAACAATGACCTCGTAGTCAACGCTTTCAAACCACAAAAAAATACTGCTTAGGTGAGATTGAAAGAAATTGGGAACATACACGAATAAGTATAAGAAGAAAGTTATTTTGGTAACTTTGACTGAGTCATTGAGAACATTTCAATTTTTGTCCAATAGGAGTTAATATGAGTGAATTTCACTTCAACACTTTTCTCTTTTGCAAGAATTCTTATAGAATTATAGTCCATTGCACATCTCTGAGGATGTGGTCTGCAATCGTTTTTGTGTGAAGATATACGATCCTCTAATGATCTGGCAGTCTCATTGAAATTTAACTGGAACTTCATCTTCAGCGTTTGAAAAATTGAAAAATAGATAGTCAATATTTTTGGAAATCCGTGGAAGCTTGGGTGTATTTTCAGTAATAAAAGGTAAGTATCAACAAACTCGAAATTGTTCATTTTCTTTCAAAAAAATCGTAGCTCCCTGATGATGACAGTTGCCATCGCGGATATATTGAAAATATGATGTTACTTAAGTAGAATTGTGCTTTTGCTGCTTATTCAAATAATCTTATGGTTTCGTTCCTAAATGTCAGCAAAGACCTCCCTGTATATTCTCCAATTCTTCGAAAATTCTTAAACTGTTCTCTTATATACAGTGTGACACAAATAACATAAAGACATCCCTGTATTTCAGTCATCCTCGAAAACAGATATTCGCGTTGGTGATTCCAAAATAAGTTATTTGAAAAAGTTGCTTAGAAATCGATTTTGACCCTACATACAATATTAATCCGAAATTTGATACACAGTATTATGGAAATTAATGAACTATTTATACCCCAAATGTCAGTAAAAAAATGTCCACTGAACGTCTTAAGAAAAAATTGAAATGACTGAATTGAAAAAGTTAATGTATGGTGTGGTATTTTAGGAGACAGAATAATTGGACAGTTTTTTTCCGTTATACCATTAACGCTGAGCGACTATTGATTTTTTTTGATAATGAATTATGGAAAATCATTGAAAATCTACCCTTCAATGTGCGACAAGAGGTGTAATTCAAGCTAGATGGGGCTTCCGTTTGTGACTCTTAGATGGTTCGAGAATAGTTAAATGACCATTTTCCATTACGTTGGATTGTTAGAAATAGCCCATATGAAAAATGGCCTCTTCGGTCTCCTGACAGTTCTAATGTATTTTTACTTCTGGGGAACTATCAAGAATAGGATTCAAAAGTTTTGTCCATGAAGTCGACAATAAATTTATTCGAGAACTCAGGAAAGCATCCAATAATAATAGAAAAAAAAATTAAAATATGAATAGTATGACGAATTAAAGAATAAACTATAACAAACAAATTTATTTTTAACAATATTTCACAGTCACAACTAATTTATATACAACACTTATACAACTTACGCTTAATTTATCTTCACAGTTCGAATTCTTT